>BPTQ01000001.1:304767077-304802924 GCA_019973895.1 Chrysanthemum seticuspe | reverse complement strand
TAAATAAAATGAAGTGTTATTACATCCTGATGTAATAAAAAGTAAATACAGTAAGGTTTTATGTATTTATTTGTTTAACTTCATCCTAATCTAATGAAATAAATTAAAATACAGTAAGATTATTATGTATTTATAAATTAAACTTCATCAGAATATATAGTAAAACTGTGTACAAGATTTATGAACAGATTAAATCTTTGACATTTATACAGGTACGTTCCAGAGTGAAATGTATCTCTAAATGAAACAACAACGTTAGAGCGGTTCAAGAGTGTACTGCATTTAACATTGTGGTTCACAAAGAACTTAATCTATACATGTTCAATATAATCTTGCAATCAGAGAATGGAACGTCAGTTCTCTTAGGCAATTTAGTATATGAATATACAACATGGAACGTGTGTTATATCTAAAGAGGGTGAACACGTACAAGTGGGAGAAATCTATATTGTGTGCAAGGTACAACATATAAGTATATGATTTAACGGATTCTCTTGACTGCAAGGTAAGAGACTAACGTTCTAATATAACTTGTACATATCTAATTCAAGAAACACTTGGTGTTACAATTTACGTCATGTGAGAACTTGGCGAGATTGCAACAACAAAGTAAATCTCTATGTAAAGTGAGACCTTGCATGGACATATTTACAGTTTCTAAATTAGACAAGTATTTAGAACATGTGTCAAAATGATATATAAGACTACTTCAAATTAAATATTTATGTATTATTAGAATGACATAAAATTAAATAAAGTAATCTAATCCTACTTCAATTTGTTTATTTATGTATTTTGGAATGACATAAATGAAAAATAATGTAGTCCTACATTATTGTGAAGTAAAATAAATTAACTTGAAATTACTATTGAAACCAAGAGTTGTGTTCATAATTACTTTAGTTAAACATGTTTATGATTCATTGTAAAGACATAACCATAAAGTCTTTTAAGACTTATAATAAAGTAAGACGTTAACTTGTTATGTTTTTTAATTAAGACATATACAAGAAGTCATTGAGTTGATCAATGATTTATAACGTTAAATGGGATTATAACAAATTTATGTTTTCTTGTTGAGACATGGATATAAAGTAACTTGGTTAAAAGGTACTTGTGTTATAAAGCATGTAATTAGCTTGGAAAGTCTATTATACCATTAAGTTGACTTAGTTGGTAAATAGGTAAGCCAAAAAGAAATATGTTTATCTTATATATTGTTAGATTGTCTTACAATATTAAATTCTAATGAATACCACAAGTTGATGGTATGTTCAGTTAGGAGGATCAAACTCTATTTGATTTGTTTGATTAAAGATAACCATAACTTCTTTCTTAAAAAGTAACAAGGTTAGAATATTGAGTATGGATTGAATATACTCAATATGACTCCAACCTAGAAGATTAATAAAACACCATTTCATTATGGAATGTGATGAATCACATTAAGTTTTAAAATTGAAGATTCTGAATTTGTTAAACTACTTATGAATAGGTTATTAACAAACTAATGTCAAGAATTATCAATGTGTATTTGTAATGTCCCAAATAGAGAACAATGTAGTTTTGCTCTAATTGCTAAGTATATATAGATAGTCTATATATTACAAAAGGCAAGTGGGAGTTTTTTATCTTGAAAGATAAAATTACAAGATACATAATCTTCTAAAACACACTAGTAAATATCATGATGAGGTTAGACATGTAAATGATAGACCTCATGATGATGGAATTTTCATTCATATATCTGCAAAGATATCTCAGATATTTGATTTATATGCTGAGAAATATGAGTTACAGGATTATAGTAAACCTGATAATCATTATGATGGATTACCAAATATTGAATTGGGTAAATTACTCATACTATGAATGTTAAAGATGCTGTCCATAAAGATAATCAATTTTGAAAATTTGGTTTATCTTAATAGTTAGACTAGAGAATAGAATTGAGTTTCTTCAAAGAGATGAAAAAACCTAGTGGTTTGAATTTCTATGTAGAAATCATATGGACAAAATATTGTACACATATTTAATGTATGACAAGATTATTAATCATACTTAAGCAATTAATTATGATTGAATATTCTTTTCAAGACACATTAAATATATAAAGATGATAATTGTCATACTAAATTTCATTAATATGAAATATGACAATGGAATATCAAAACTCTTTCTTGAGAAATTACTTGAGCGAGGACGGTAAGCAATTGAAAGGTTTTTTGAATTAATATAATCTTTGGTAGTGTACGAAGTGCAATAATTCATGAATAGATAAATGCATGCATCTATGAAATTATTCTTATATTTAATTATTAAATTCTAGTTTTGATTTATAATTGAAATAAGATAAATTTTAAGTATTCCTGAAAGCTAGTGGGAGTATTATGTTAAGATTTTAAATCTTATATGTTGAATAACATATAGGAAGTAACATTCCTTGTAAGCTAAATGTTAAGTCTTAGATTGGAATGAAACTTCACTTGTAAGATTTAAGAATTAAAACATACAACCTTGGAATATATGTTTATTATTAATAAACATGTGCAGTAAGAATAAATGATTCTAATAAAATATGATATATCATTTGGGAAATGGATAAATATTTTTTGACAAGATAGAACGTGAATGAAGTCTAAGTTTGACTTGTAGATTCATCATGTACATCATGTTGTGTATTCAAATTGTTGTATCATTCTTGAATGATAGATGATTTGACAACATTGATATCTAACTAAAAGTTATTAGATAACTTGTATAATGAATATTCTAATAGAATTACATCCTTAAAACCTGGAATTGCTCCTAGAATCTATGGATGAACAATATGTCAAATGTTGTGCAAATTGTCATCAGCTTTAAACTTGAAAGTTAGAAAAGCATCAAACATTACACAATAAGATATTAAAGTTTACGGAATTTTAATGAGCACATTGTTGTTTGTATACAATGATGCTGGTTTAATTGAGATGACACTCAATACTAGTCATGGTAGGATTTCAACCTTGTTAATGGCCATGTGAACTGGTTGTGCTACTAAGAGCACAGTTGCATTATACATTAAAAGAATTAGAATACTTTAAACTTAAAAATGTTTGGAAGTTTAATTGTCATAAATTGGTGATAGAGGATGTCACACACTTTATGAATTATTATGTGGATTGTTGAATGCACACATACAAGGACTTCACTAATTGAATTCTTGAAATAAGTATTCTCAAAATTACGATAGATCAAGTTGGTTGATTTATGTCTTGTCAACAAGTATGATTGTCATTACTTGAGGCATAATTCATCAACTGAAATTTTCATGCATTGATCTATTTGGTATTTGGATAAGGGATGTTAAACAATTGTTATAATATAAATCAAATACTTGGTATGTTTGATTTTATAATATATTGTATCCTATATTTGTATGTTTAATCCGTGAATAAATTTATTTATTCTAAATCGTCCATTGTCGATTAATGATATGGGAGTATCATTAAACTAAGACAAATCTGAGAGATGTGGTAGAATATACTTGAAAGTATATTGATGAGAATGCATACCATTTTCAGATGATATTCAATGAATTGAATATAGGACTTATCCCAACTACATAATTACTTTATGGATATTGTTGTTAAGTAAATTATGAATAGTTATCCTAAGACTTGAGATACCAGATAAGTGTCATGAATGTAGTGTACTTCTGTGGAACAACTTAACGCTATACGTAACTGGTAGTCATAAGGGTTGTTTCCTGAAGTGTTGCAAAGTTTGTGGGTTATTCTTGTAGTCAAGATAGAATTTGTTCCTTCAAATTTATTTTGGAGTTTAATACTGCTGGGCCCCTCGTAGGGTTGACAAGATGTTTGCATGGCCATGCCCAAAGTTCTCCCCTGAATATGTTCAGAAGATTTGGTAATCTTGCTCAATCACTAACAACGAGAAACAGAATGGTTGAATAAAGAATGACTTAATTCCATATCTTTATTTAACATGGTATTAGAAACAAAGGGATAATAATAATGAGAAATCATTAAAAGGTTTTCCAGGAGCCTTACTCGAGTTGTACTAGAGGCATCGAAGTGTTGCTAGACGCTAACCGAATGTGATCACTCTATTAAGATATGTCCAAGTGGGAGCTGTTGGTTTTATGGACAATAAATTAATAGACGTGTGTTAGGATCGAACTCGAGACCACGGGATTGCACACTTTACGTATGAGAATTAAAGTTAATAATTAAATGTAATAGTTATATTTATTTATTAATTAAACGAAATAACTATAACGAACGTTAAGTAATTAGTTGTAATGGACTAACGGTCGTTAAATATATTTGGGAAGGACTAAAGATGAAATTAGAGATCGAGAAGGTTCTAGAATCCCTTGTGGGTTTCCTAAACCGATCGTCCATATGGTTTCCATAAACCAATCCATAGCCAACTTGTTCACCAAGTTTAGTTGGGTATATAAACAAGGCTAGGGGTTTTATTTTTTCATCTCTTGTACTCATAAGCTAAAAACCTAAATTGTTTGTGTGTGTTTTTTGCTTCAATCGATCGTACAACCCTTTAGGGTAGTCGATCATAGTTTTTCCAAAACATAATTATTTTGTTTAATTAAAACTAGCATTACTTTAATTTGTTATAGTACGTGTGTACAAGAACGTGGTAAAATCACACTATTGATTGTATCTTGGATTGAATTACAAAACGGTAAGGGGTAATTCTTATAATCCTATAAACCCTAATTAGGGTTCATCCTAATTGCTAGTTTGTGGATTTGATTTTTGTTCGGCTAGAATCAAGAAAGGTACGCATACTTTATTCTTTAGTTAATTAATTATTCATTATATGTTCCTATACGCTTCCGCACTTACTTTGATGTTTATTGTTTATATTTATGATTTGTCATGTTATATAATTCCAACAAAGCTAATATCATCCAATTTAGCAAAACAATCTTAAATATTAAAACCGTGAATCGGGTAACGTAATGAGGGTTAAATAGTAAAAAGCCAGCTATTATTACCGCATAGTAACAAATAACTCACTACCAAATTAGAATCTCCACGCCTGAAACGGACCAAGTAATCGTCAGCAAACAGAACTGCATATATACAGAACAGAAAATTAATCCGATTAAAGGCATAATCACATGTTCCGAGATTACTTGGTTACTGTTTCACCAAATTCAATCAACTTCTTGATATCACTAGTGTCATCCAAAGTACAAAAACATTAAATAATCGATTGCCACATCATTAGGGAATAGGGAGGAGTGTGATTGTTGAGTAACTAGCCTTCGATAAGTCTAAACCACTATGCAGATTGCATTTCCTAGCTAACTACTGGACATGCAAATACAACAAGTTTCTTGCTAACGATATGATTTGAGGGAGGATGACAAAGATATAAGTCGATTTTGGGGCTGCTAGTTAGCTTGTATATCATGAGAATCCTTCTTAAATCGATACACCTTTTTTACGCAAAAAACTACTTATAGTTCATAACTCTTATGCAAGTCACATTCAGCAGGGTAACTCTATAATAGACACGTTCCATGACGAGTCCATAAGTAACAACATTCAGATAACTTATAACATAATAGCTAATCTTACTTTCACAGCCTGCTCATACTTGATCTGTGATCTCGACCTTGCTTAGGGGGTGTTTTGGTAAGCTTATCGAAGCAGCTTATTAGCTTACGTCATTCTCAGGGGGTGTTTGGGTAAGCTTATTTTTGGGAAATATTGGCTTATTAGCTTACTGCGTTCTCAGGGGGTGTTAATGCAAGCTAACTTTTTAGGCTTATTAGGTTATCGCATCTTGGTAAAGCTATCAAGCTCTTTTTGTGTAAAGCCAAACAGCTGCTTATGCTTATAGGCTTATATTACAAACTTTTGAGAAGCTCTTTTGGTGTGGCTTCTCGAGAATGCTTCCTACATATTATACTTCTACAACTATAAGCTAATAAGCTAATCCAAACACTAAACGCTTACGGTGTTCTTATACAACTATAAGCTAATAAGCTAATCCAAACACTAAACGCTTACGGTGTTCTTATACAACTATAAGCTAATAAGCTAATCCAAACACTAAACGCTTACGGTGTTCTTATACAACTATAAGCTAAAAGCCCCTTTTACAGAATAAGCATAAGCCATTTCGATAGCCTATCTTGAGTATCCAAACAGTTAACGTATGTCAAGAAATCAAAGTGTTTTTCACAAGGAGCTTATATAAACGAGCTTTTTTAACTCATAAGTCGCTAAGCTAGTGATTAAAGTCCTATTGCCCTAATTAGTAACATTCCTTATAGGGATATTTGGGTAAGCTCATAAAAAAAACATATTAGCTTACTGCAGATCAGTATACAATAAGCTGTATTAAGTATCCTAGCAGATTATTACTTAACAGCTTATTTATGTCAAATGATCAAAGTATTTTACATAAACCATGATCAAGTAGCTTATCTAAAAGGGTTATCTAACTCCAAAGCTGATAGACACAAGCTTCTTTAAACAAGCTACAAGTTTACCATCTAAGGCTATGTTTGGCAAAACTAGCGGTAGTTGTTAGCAGTAGCATTATAGTATTTTATTTGATTTTATGAAAGCGTGTGGTAAGTGGTAACGTGGTTGTATATGTAATTATAAAGTGTAAAATGGCGTAAATGCTAAACGCATCTCTTATTAGTGTTTTAAATAGAAGCCGAACACATATAGGCTAATAAGCCGTATAGAAGCTTAAACAAACACCCCCTTTCAGTTAGTAGTATTAAAATTAAATAAGCCTAGTTAAAACCATTATAACATAATTAATTTAACAATAACATATAGTAAGTGAATTTTGTTACCTAAGTGGAATCATTTTGTTCGGGTGATATATTATTTGGTAATTGATGATAGGTTTATACTTTATAATAAGAATCATGATCGTTTCGATTCAATTTCATGCTTTCTTCTAGGTGCCTGCCTGATTTTGGTAATACCCTCATTTTGGATGTTCCTTCGGTGTTTGTTTCGTCTTATATTGTGGGCTTATAGCTTACTAGCTTTTCGCTGCTTGTTTGAAGCTTTTCGGCTTAATATAAGTTCAAAAAATTTCAAAATAAAGCCAAAAATAAAAAATGAGGGTGGGCTTGGTTCAATTAAGGAAATGGGAAAAGGAAATGCTGTTGTTACTTTGGTGTTATCCGGTGTTAACCACATCGTAGTCGGTGTTATTTCGGTATTAAACCTTGCACGTTATACCAAGTTAACGTGCGTTTTTTTTTTTTTTTTTTTTTTTTTTCGCCCCTAAATGAGGGGTTGTTTTTGTAAATTGTTGGTGAGTTAAGGTTTAACCTTGGGAATATTATGATTGCGGATGTTTTTTTGATGAGTTAAGGTGAAATGTTAAAGCTGATGTGACGCAGACGTGGCAGGAGGTTAAACCATAACTCAAGTTATGGTTGCAAATGCTTTAAGGAATGCAAAGGGTAATGAATACCTTAACCTCCAATTTATAATACAATGGGTCATTACCTAGTTTAGGGTAATGCTCCATTCATTTACCCTCCACCAAACACAATTAATGATTACTTTTCCTATTCTCCACCCCCTAATACCCTCCACCAAGCATGCCCTGAGTTTATGAAAACATAAGCCAAAAACAAACCAAGTCATAAGCTTATTATATAAGCCGAAACAAACACCCCTCAATATAGGCATTTTGACACAAGTAATTGCTGCAATTCGAGATGTAGGTGTGATGGATATAGCGCGTAATCTGAAAAAGGTAAATTATTTTTATAAGTTAGATGAAGAAAGTAAATTATTTTTATAAGTTAGATGAAGTATCGTTTTGTTTTATTTTAAGTGATTATGAAAGATTAATTTCTAAAATCTCAGAAACAAAACTTATATTTTAAGTAATTCTTTTATTAAAAAAATAGTAATAATAAAAGATGTTATCATGACTATCTAAGTATAATTTTTAGTGTGCCAAACATGTTGTATGTGTGTATCCTTTTTCAAACTGATAAACAACCTGTTTCAAAATTAGTGTACACCCTCTACTTAACACGGACTAACGGATTTTGAAAAAAAAAAAAAAAAAAAAAAAAAGTTTAAATTGCATGAGGAATACGTCTTTGTCCACCACTAAATAGCCCTTTTGTTCACAGATTGTAGAGTGTAGTTTTTCTGAGTAATAGTTGTAATTTTTAATCATTCTTAATGTTTTAAGTTTAATTTATGTATTTTAAATTTCTTTTGTACTCAATTATCCTTATTAATAAAATTAGTTTTAATTCTCAAATTCATCTTAATATCTGTTTTATTATTGCAGTAGTCCAATTTCACTTAAGTTTGTTAATTCTAGTTTATTGAAAATCATTTTCAGCTTTAATGATTTGTTAAACAAAATTTTTAAAAAATATAAAAATCCTTGAAAATAAAAAATATAGAGAATCTGTTTTCAATTTGATTTCAGTGGTGAAAATGGTTTTCATAAGTTCTTATTAGCTTCTTAACAACTTAAGAAGCACTTGTTAAGCATCTTACTCAGAATCTAAATTCAATCACAACTCAGTCAACTAAAGTCAAACTGATGCCATTAAGTTCTTTTGTATCTGAATTGCTGATCTAAGGATGGATTTGGGTTGGAGATAGTTTGATTTGGGATTGTGAACAGATTTGGAGTGGTTATTTTATCTGTTTGGCAAGCCATAGTGGCTGGACATACTGTGAGTACTTAATCCCCTTCATCCTTAATTCAGTAATAGTGAGTAGTTACTATTTGCTTGTTTAGGTTTGATTTTACATTCTGAATCTGTGTTTAGATTTGTATAGGCTTTGGTTATTGATAGAGATTTATTAGTTGTTAATCACTTGCTTAACTAGTGTTTGGAATAAGTTTTAATTTGGAGTTCTAGAGCCTATCAGTGGTTAGAGTTGTTAAGGATAGTCTTATTTAGTCTTATAGAACTCATTTTAGTCCTTATATTGCATCTGTGTTCTATCTAAGTCAACATTGCATTAAATCAGTTTTAAGTTACACATCTGTTTGAATCAATAGCTCAGTTTTTGTATATAGGTGTAAAAGTAGTTAAAATAGCATAAGTGAGATTCATTTAATCATAATTCATCATTTCAAATCCATTTCAGTAGCTCAGAAGTTCATTTTAGTCAAAGTTCTCAATTCTGTCAAAAATAGTCAAAAGTGCTCAAATGGTTTTTGAACAGAACTTTGTGGATTTTTAATGACTTCATTTCTAGTCTATATCAGTTGAGATTTTGGATTTAAAAACTTCAGTTGGCTTTTTTTCAAAGTATCATTTTAGTAAAATTTTTAGAAATTTTTATAAGCATTAAATCTGGTTGGTTTTTGGGTCAAAAATCCCCTGTGCATAATCTCAGCATTCACTGAGTGTGCACAGGGTTATTGCAGAAGTTCTACTAGCTTCAATATAGCTTGTTTTTGGTTGAAAATTGGTTTATATACTCTTTGGTTGGTGGTCTATAGGATTCTAGTTCTGAAATTCCCATTAGCTTATTAAGTTAGCTTATGCAGTAGCTTGAAGTTAGCCAGTTAGGCATGTTTGGCATTTGTGCTTAAATCAAATCAGATCTTTGTAGCATGTTAATTTGTAGTGAATACTAGTTGTAATTGGTTGTTTTTAAGTAGTTTTAGCATAATCTAGGTTCTGTGAGCTTTTAGTACACTGTAGAAGCTTAGTGCTTATTTTTGTTAGCTTATAGATAAGCAGTTACATAGCAGCTATCATTTCCAGCACACTAGCATAGTTATTTTAATTTTTCCTAAGTTTCAAATAATATTTTAGAATTTTCCTTAAATTTTTATATTTTTCCAACACTGTTTGCTATTTTTCTCATTTAAAATTAGTTTTAAATACTTTTTAATTAGCGTTTAATACAAATAAATCAGAAAAGGTTCCAAAAAATATGTTTTCATTTTTCCTAGATTAAGAAAAATATAAAAAGCTAAAAAATTATTTTTCCATAATTTTCCTAGTTCAAATATTTTTTAAATCATAGTAATTAGAAAATAATTCAGAAAACTACAAATCCAATCTTCAAAAGTCTTTTTAGTTATTTTAGATTTTTAAAAAATAGTTTCATAATTTTCCCACATGTTTTCATCATTTTTAGTTATTTAGTTTTAATTTAGAATTTAGAAATTAGTTTTTAATTCAAATAAATAAAAGAAAAATCATAAAAATTAGTTTTAAATCTTAATTAAGTTTTAAATTGCATTTTTAGTAGAAAAGTAATTTTAGATCATTTTTAGAACTTAGTTTAGACTTAGTTGCATTTTATTCGCGTTTCATTTAAATCGTTTTAGTTAAATTTGCGTAATTAGGTTTCCCGTAGATTTAATTCCCTTTTATGCTTCCCATTTCCCGTAGGTTAGATAAAATCAAAATCAAAATCCAAAACATCGAGCATTTTAATAACGAACCTTAAACGGCGTTGTCCATTCACACCTCGTTGGGACACGACCCGGATTTCCTAATCCGGTATCACATATCACACTCACGGGACTTGATTGATTAACCTTTTTCCTAAGAGGTTTTCAATTCAATCCTTGTGTTTATTTTTGATATTGATATTATATATTTTCTCCATACACACCACCCTAAACCTACACGAATCAACACTCTCTTTTTTCGATTTTTTTTTCACATACCTTTTTACTCTACCATCCTCTATGATAACATCAAAATATAAGGGATTTATAGGAGCATCCCTACACTTGAGTTTTTATTTCTCTAACACTAATTGACCCGATTTGAAAAGATCAAAACACTTGTAGTATTTAATTACGTAGACAAAGGGAATTTGAATTTATCGTTATTTCCCGTTACTCCATAAAATATTACTTTTACCCATGAGTCCTAATCGTCCCAAAACTGTGTACAAAAGATATGACTCGACTTAGCAACCATGCAAGTAACTAGATATTTGAACTAAGGGTTTAATAATGATAACAATAATGCACTAAAGATGAGTGCATACAAGGTAGACTAAGGCGATTTGGGTGTACATTTGGGGGTGGATTGTAAACATTGCTCTTCATTAATATTCCGGAAAACCGAAACATCACAAGAACTGCGAAAAGGATAGGCTCTGAGGGGTTAACTAGGGGTATCGTGTACTAAAGATAAGTACATCGTAAGGGTGTGGGGTAATTACTTAACCGATGTGGAAGATGTAATTATAATACAGGTTTCAAACAAGGGTTATCCTAATGCCTCTTATCATTTAGTTACTCCTAACTACACAAGTGTAGTCTCACTAGCGATCTCGGAATGCATCACAAAACAAGTTCTAGAATCTATTATACTACCAGTACACTCTCTAAGCATTAAAGATGAATGCTTTTATTCCTAAAGATCTAGGGGCGAACCTCACATTTTTGGGGTGGAATTTTGAGTGGTAAACGGTTTTTGTGCTAGTCATATAATTCCTATCCATGAGACGCTTTATTAAGACTAAAGTTTAGCTCGTAAATGTCATAAAATTTTTTAAATTTGGTGCTAAATTGCCCTAACGAATACTTCTCATAGTTTATTACACAAATTACCAAGGACAAGACAAATGATCAAGTAAGTGAATAGTTTCTAAGTTCCCGTTTTATTCTCCCTCCCTACACTTAAACTGAACATTGTCCCCAATGTTCCCCGAAAGAAACAAAGTTATGATAAAGGAAGGTAAGTAAGGAAAAGAAACTAGTACTCCCCCGATTAGCTCGGTGGGATATGTGTGAAGTTGCGGTTAAATCCTTTTTCAAGAAGAATGCATAAGTAATAAGATTCATCCAATTTGTGTTTCTTCTTCTTGCCCAATATAACCTGCACGCTAATAAGAAAACAAACAAAACTTTCGCTTAAAATCGGCGGTAAAACTATATATGACACACAACTACACTAGAAAGCACGTAAGATATAATGCTTGTGGAATGGATGTTTGCATTTTTCTGGAAAATTAAGACCTGGGAATTTCCAAAATTTATAAGTTGCACAGAAAATGAAAAATTGGGTAATCTATTTCTACATAGCCTGACGTCGTCAGGCTTTAATCCTGACGCTGTCAGGTTGCCCTGACAGAAAGTGGTCTGCTGCGTTTTTCTGAAAAATCTGGAAATATTACATCATTAAAACTTGGAAAAATTCCTGCAAAACATCCATTATGACTCAATACAAGCATTTGACTATAACAAACACACATATATATCAATTTCAATAGTTTCAATTCTCATGTTCATGTTCTTTGAAACGTATGTGATCTTCCCTACACTTATCTTTTTGTAAAATACCTTTATATGTAGACGAGGTTAAAAACAAAATAAAGCATTTTCACAAAGTCTAACATGAGAATAAACAACAATGAAAGAGATATAAGACACACAAAAATTGAAAAACAAAACAAGCAAACAATTAAGCATGGGTTGCCTCCCACGAAGCGCTTTTCTTTATTTATGAGTCTTGTAGCTAGACTCGAAGTCGTGCTCCTACGTGACTTCCTTACCGTCATCTTCTTCCTCATGACGATCTCTGTTGGGGTTTTCCATGGCATAGTTATGTCCTATCGTGCACCTTTCTAAGAAGTCATCTTGCCCCCAATAGGTTCTATATTCCGGTCCTAGTTTCAAACATTCTTTATAGAACCCAAATATCTTATTCATCATATAGTCTACTCCTCTCTTCGTATCTATGGAAAACTAGAAGGGGGGGGGGGTTGAATAGTTTTACCAATTAAAACTTAGTTTTAAAATATTTAGATCGACTTATGTCAATCTATTTTGATGTGTATGTTGGACATTGATAGATAGATATATAAATGTGTAATGAAAGATAAAGAGTAAGAAGCACATAACCATGACACGAGTATTTATAGTTTTTCGGCTACAAGGACACCTTCCTTGCCCTACTCCACTCCCCGAGTCACCTACTCGAGAGTTCGTAATCACTACACGGGCGGAGAAGCCTTCACAACGTCGCCTACTCTTTTTCCGGTACTAGGCTAACCACCGGGTTCATTCACCAAGGAGAACCACACCTACCACAACGTCACCTACTATTTATCTGGTATTAGGCTAAGTACCGAGTTCCATTACAGTGGAGGAACTACTATCCAACACTACAGAACACCTAACCCCAAAGGAGATCTACTCCTTATAATAACATAAACAAGGATAACAATATCCTTTGACCCAATACTAATCTATCTTGTACATCGAATCACACCATATCGAATGTACACCTTAGGCACCTTTCACTAATGCCTTTGACTTGATCTTCAAGACACCCTTCAATAATGTCTTGTGACTTGACTTCTAGGCAACCTTCACTAATGCCTCTAGCCTTGACTTCTAAGCACCCTTCACTAGTGCTTTCAATACGGACGATCGACACCCTTCACCAATATCTTCGTCTTGACACTTGAGACATATTTCACTAATGTCTTCAACACTACACTTCTTATGAGAAAGAAGAAAACTATCAACAAGAGAACCTCAGTAGTCTTGATGATAACGAAGCATGGCAACTCATGGACTTGAGCTTGCTCGACTTCAAGAAGTGGTGATCTCGCTTTTAAGAGGAACCTAGAGAATCGCACAAAAACAAAAGAGAACCTACATAGAAAGATCCTTTAGGATCTGTGGTTAGAAGGTTACAATACTTGGGGAAAGTATGTGTGGGAGTGGCAACCCAAAAGGAAGAAATGGCTCACTATTTATAGAAGAAAAACAACTACTGTTCCACGAATCCCACGGATCCCTCACTTGAGGGATCTGTCCAGTGTATTATTGGGGATCCGTGGGACACTCCCTTTTGCCCATGGGTTTTGGGTCATGGGTCATGGGTTATGGATCATGGTATCAAAGTAGATACAATGTATCTACAAGATGCAATGCATCTAGTCCATGGTTCATGGATTAAAACTATGGGCCATGGATTAAAACCACGGGTCATGGATATTATCCATATATGACATAAGCATGATGTCATGCAATGGGTTATGGGTCAAGCTCCATGGGTATGAGTCATGGACTTTGGGTTGTACCCAACTATATTTAATGTATTTGGTCAAAGGGTCAAATACTTAAGTTTCTACCCATTATAATACATACTAGTTATGTATATATTTGCCCAATATGTAAACACTAGTTGTTGTACATATGTATTACTAAATCATAAAATCACTTATACTTGTTTTAGTGTTTTATGTGAAAATGTAAGTGTGTTAGAAAACTATTGACTCAAACCATTTACGTATTTTATTTGTTTCGTTTAAATGATTTTACGTTTGTTATCGACAAAACATTAGAAGATCGTAAAATGTAAATAAACATTTTTACGGCTTAATTGTAATAACAATCTCCCCCTTTTTGTTGATGACAAAACATAAAATTATTTTAAGGAAAAACTAAAATTCGTAAAAGTTTGAATTGGAGTTTTTACTCTCTTCTCCCCCTTTTTGTCGAAACAAAAAAAAAGAGCGTCGAAAAGAAACTAACACAATGTTTTAAGAAAAACATGTAAAAGAAAAAAAATCTAGAGAGCAAGTGACGGGAAGAGTTCTCGTCTTAACTCCCCCTTGACGAGTCCATCCCTTGGTGAGGGCGTCAAGTAAATAAAAACTACTAAGCTAATGCATTGCAACTATGTTTGCAAGTGATTTCGTCTTCGTGACGATAATGCTCCCCCTTGATGATTGCAACTTTGCAAGGGGACGTAATGAAATATAATCCATATGAGGATTATATTGCAAATGGTTTTGCAATGTATTGTTTGACACAAAGCTCCCCCCAGCTTAGGATGTCAAAGTCTTCATGTGTATTTTGAAAATCTACAAAACAAAGGTTAGAGAACAAGTATATAGTGCATAATTTCCTGCAAATAAGACTCAAGTTAGTAGAGACATTGGTATTCTGTTGCACGGATCCCATGGTTCCCTCCTTGGAGGGATCCGTCTAGGCAAATATCAGGGATCCGTCTATCTGATGACAGAATTCAGCAATGGTGATGTAACAAATAATGTTAACATCAAAGTGAGATATGTATTCAAGTAACAACCATATACTCAAAGCAATAAAATAAACTATCATTCAAGAAAACATAAGAGATGATCAACAAATCTCTAAAAACTAAGAGAATAATTTAGCCATGTAATACATATTCTACTAATACAAATAAGTGACCAAAACTTAAGAAGCAACAATGTGCTTGAGTCTAAGGATAAGTAGACTTGTTGATTTGGTCCTAATCTTTTAAGAAGATGATTAATCATGAAATGGAATTCCTAAACGATCTAAGTTAAGTTTGAGACTAGGACACCATTTTAATCCTTAGGCTCATGGTTGTTTGGGTTGGTTGACCTCATCGAAACGTTCGAGGAGGTGATAAAACATGAAATGTTGCTCCTCATGTAGTTCATGTATCAACCCTTCAACATGTTGACAATGATAGTAATCCTTGTCATGGTTTTGAAAAGGTGGTGGTAAAGATTGTCCGACTTGATGTGGAGGTTCAAGTGAAGAAGGTTGGGGATCCTCAAATGAAGGAGGGATTGGTGGAGGCACATTAAGTGGTGGCTCAACAAGGGTTGATGGTGGAGGTAGGGAAGTGTCAACCTCCATATGGTCGGGTGGTTGACTTTGATGTCTCCTCATAATCCAAAATGGACCATTAGAGGGAAATGGAAAAATGGACATCGGTGCAAGTGTTGATTCAACACCTTGGTTTTGTTGTACAATCTTCTCTAGTGAAGAGTGTGTCGGTAATGGTGGAGGATGAGATGGCCTAGGGGGTAAGTCCTCTAAGTTGTAGGAATGTGGAGATGATTGTGAGGTGGTAAATGATATGGCTCTAGGCACCAATGATGTTGGTTGGGTTAAAAAGGGTGTGTTTGGTTTAGTAGGAATTGTAGAGTTTGGTGATGATATTTTGTGGGAACAATCCTCTTGGGGATTGGTTTGATTGGTTGAGTTGGTGGAGGGGAAATCCTAGCATTTGTGGATTTAACCGGAGATGATTCGGTTGAGGAAATTTCGTGTACAACACGAGCAAGTTTCTTGGGTGGTTCTTGGGTGGATGAGTTAGCACTAGGAGCTTTCCTCATGATGAAATGACTAAAGAAGATGTTTCTAATTGCTGAGAATTATGTTGTGTTTGATGACTTATAAAGGGAAGAATTTGGCAAGTGCATTCAAGACTTAAGCCACTAAGATTGTTTGGAATGTGATGATTAACATGCACAAGAGTCAACTTCAGAGTTGTACTGAACTAGGGACTCAATTAAGATGAGGTGGAGTGTTCAAGTTAGCAACATGGGCTTGAAATGATTGTTTAAGCTAGACTTGACATGAGTCTGTCACCGGGATCCCACGGTTCCCTCCTTTGAGGGATCCGTCTAGGCTAATCCTAGGGATCCGACTATCAGCAGCAAGGAAGAAAAAAGATGATGTTAGTGAGGTCTAACACCTATACCTCCTTGAGTGTTTTAGTCTTCCTAAGTATCTTCAAATGAAAGGATACTTAAATGATCAAGGGCAATGAGTGATGTAGCTAATGATTGCCTTTTATGAGAGGAAAATGAGACTTTATGATCACCAATGGGTGTTCAAGGATGACACTAGAAATTTTGGTGGTGTCAAGTCATAATAAATGATCCTAGAGATCAGATGTAACCTTAAGTTAAAATTTGAAAAATCCTTAAAAACTAAGAGAATTGAAAAACTAGTTTTTGACCCATTTTGAGATAAGGATGACTAGAAACAATTACCTAAAATTGATAAAGATATCCACCTAAGTGTTTTGAGATGTGAGAGACAATGTGTGAGTATTAAAGCGGAAATATGGTGAGTTTTGATGAGTTGATAAATCAAAGACACTTTGAATTATATCCTAGATTAGCTATGGGTGAGTGTGGAGCTTTCTAATGCTTGAAGAAGACTTAGGCGGTTCTAAGGTCTTATATTAAGCTAGTGTGAAGTGATCTAGTGAGCTGTTGTGATGTATGGGAATCTGTACTGCTCATCTGTTGTCACGGATCCCACGGTTCCCTCAAAGGAGGGATCCGTCTAGTATAATCTTAGGGATCCGGAAACTGCAGATCAGAAACATCACAGAAAGAAATGCAGATTTTGCACCATAATATATACACTAGTTTCTACTAAAATCTACTCCAAAGAATAGCAGCATAAGCATAAAAACACATAAATCATATTAAAGAAAAGAGTAGTAATGACAATATCCCAATTAACACAAATTAGTGTGCTAAAACAAAACATAAGCATTCACACATAAGCCAAATGACTAAACACGAGCATAATCTTAATGTCTCTTTTGTCAATCCTTTCTTTTCCTCTTTCTCGACTTCATGATGTAGTTGGCAAGGTTTTGGATCATACCCTTTAATTGTTTGAATTCCACGGTCTCGTTTTGAAGACTTGGAAGTTGTTGATAGTAGTCAAAGGGGTCCAAGTCGATGTTAGCTTCGGGGTTGACATTTACTTATTGTTCTTCTTCTTCTTCATCCGAGGAGTCCGGGAGAGCCTTAGGTTTCCTTCCATTGACCATGAACCATTTAGGGGGTTGTTTGGTAAGAGTTACCATGACGTGATCGGAAAGGAAATGATCATCGTTGATAGGAGATGGTTGCAATACACTAACATACTTACGAAGTCGTGTTAGGAGCATACCATACGGAAGTACCATGTTGGCAACTTTGAATACCCCGGCCATTCTCTTCACCATGTAATAGGAGAAATTAAATGGCTTTTTGTGAATAAGGCAATAAATCATTTGCACGAGACATGCATTTGGATGATCCTTGTTACCGACTAAGCTAATGACGTTTTCCCTAAGAATTTCTTCCCATTTTTCTAAAAATGGGGTGCATTTCGAAGAGTTCCATTTGAAAAAGATCACGGTGAATGAGCTTTTTGTTTCGGTTAAGACGGGATTGGTCGGCTCTACCTTTGAAAATAGTGTCTCGAATGGTTTCGGGTTCATCAAGAGGAGTATGGTATATTGGTTTGGGATCAAGAGCAAAAGATTGAATGGATATTGCCCAATCTTGAGAGTACATACAAATTCCTTCACAAGGAATGCGAAGGATTTGAGCAAATGTGTTGAGAGGTAGAGTGAAGTTTCATTTATTGATGATGAAAGCGATTGAAATGCTATCATCAGTGTTTCGAATGATCCTAATGCTTTTGTAGAATTCAAAGATGAAAACCAGACAAATTTGTTCATCAATATCAAGAAGACAATCAAAGTTGATTGCCGAGAAGACTTGACGAATGTCGGTATTTTCAAGGAAACATTCCTTGACCACACGACCTTCGTGGATAAGTCGTTTTTGAAGTCTTTTGAAGACTTTGCGATCGGTTTTTGACAAGCCCTCTTTCCGATAGTATTGGGTGAGGTAATGGACGGTATCATGGTGGTCTTGTTGGGTGGCTTTAGGCATGGTTGGTCTTAGAAACATAAATATTCCAATTAGGCAAAATTTGTTGAGATGGGTTTATGGTTTTGATTTGTATTAACAATGTTGTAAGCACAGTGTAATCTTAGTTATGTGAAAACCCTTTCTAATGATCAATTTTGGAAAACCTAATTTTATCAATTGATTAAGAAAAATTGAGAAACCATAAACCCTAGGATGAGGATGATGAAAATTAGAACATGTTAGTGTAATTACTTACAATGATGTTCTAGAGATGAATGCTTGAGGATATGGAGTCCTATGGAGATGAAACCAGCTCTTGGGTCGTTTTTGTGTTTTGTGTGGAGAGGGAAAATGAGCAGGGTTGATTTTGAAAGGCGTATAGCTGGATTCTGTCCCACTGTTCTCTCGGATCCCTTGTATAAGGGATCCGGCTAGTACAACTAGAGGGATCCGGCTACTGTAGACAGAAAAAGAGTGTTTGGCTTTATTTTTGTAATAAGTTATAAAATAGCTTATGGAACAAAAATAGTTTTGAGGTTTAAAAAAATGTTTGGTCAACGGGATTTGATAAATTAATTATCGAGGATCCATTTGTGACGACGGTGTTAGTTTGACAAGATCAAAAGGAATACTATTCCCGATGATGAGTAAGTCGGGAAAGTGGCGAAAGGAGACTTTTAAACGACTAGAAATTATTAACAAAAAAATGGTATCACATATACATTTAAGCTAGCTAATGAAAAGTAAACATACCTCGATGCTCTTGATTTTGGTTTGTGAAGACATAAGACCAAAAACACTTCATGAGCTCTTAAAGTAATCCGTTGTACTTAGAATAAGTAGGTTGTGATTACTTTTAGGTTCTTCCTTGAAAGTTGACTTCATTATTCTTTGAATAGAAATGAAGGTTTTGGAGAGATCCTAGCATGAAGATTTCTTGAAAAGAAAATGTTAGAATAATCTATCAATATCCAACATGAGAAGAAAAAAGATTGTTTTAAAAGATTTCATTCTTTGTAGTTTTCAAACATACACGGATCGTATCAAGTTTTTAAAGTACAACATACTCTAAGAAACTTGGTAACGAAGCTCTGATGCCAATTGTGGAAAACTAGAAGGGGGGTTGAATAGTTTTACCAATTAAAACTTAGTTTTAAAATATTTAGATCGACTTATGTCAATCTATTTTGATGTGTATGTTGGACATTAATAGATAGATATATAAATATGTAATGAAAGATAAAGAGTAAGAAGCACATAACCACGACACGAGTATTTATAGTGGTTCGGCTACAAGGACACCTTCCTTGCCCTACTCCACTCCCCGAGCCACCTACTCGAGAGTTCGTAATCACTACATGACACCAACTTCTTATGGCGGAGAAGCCTTCACAACGTCGCCTACTCTTTTTCCGGTACTAGGCTAACCACCGGGTTCTTTCACCAAGGAGAACCACACCTACCACAACATCGCCTACCTTTTATCCGGTACTAGGCTACGTACCGAGTTCCATTAAAATGGAGGAACTACTACCCAACACAACACAACACCTAACCCCAAAGGAGATCTACTCCTTATAATAACATCAACAAGGATAACAATATCCTTTGACCTAATACTAATCTATCTTGTACATTGAATCACACCATATCGAATGTACACCTTAGGCACCTTTCACTAATGCCTTTGACTCGATCTTCAAGACACCCTTCACTAATGTCTTGTGACTTAACTTTTAGGCACCATTCACTAATGCCTCTAGCCTTGACTTCTAAGCACCCTTCACTAGTGCTTTCAAGACGAACGATCGACACCCTTCACTAATATCTTCGTCTTGACACTTGAGACATCTTTCACTAATGTCTTCAACACTACACTTCTTATGAGAAAGAAGAAAACTATCAACAAGAGAACCTCAGTAGTCTTGATGATAACGAAGCATGGCAACTCATGGACTTGAGCTTGCTCGACTTCAAGAAGTGGTGATCTCGCCTTTAAGAGGAAACTAGAGAATCACACAAAAACAAAAGACAAACTACATAGAAAGATGCTTTAGGATCTATGGTTAGAAGGTTACAATACTTGGGGAAAGTATGTGTGGGAGTGGCAACCCAAAAGGAAGAAATGGCTCACTATTTATAGAAGAAAAACAACTACTGTTCCACGGATCCCACGGATCCCTCACTTGAGGGATCCGTCCAGTGTATTACTGGGGATCCGTGGGACGCTCCCTTTTGCCCGTGGGTTTTGGGTCATGGGTCATGGGTTATGGATCATGGTATCAAAGTAGATACAATGTATCTACAAGATGCAATGCATCTAGTCCTTGGTTCATGGATTAAAACTATGGGCCATGGATTAAAACCATGGGTCATGGATATTATCCATATATGACATAAGCATAATGTCATGCAATGGGTTATGGGTCAAGCTCCATGGGTATGGGTCATGGACTTTGGGTTGTACCCAACTATATTCAATGTATTTGGTCAAAGGGTCATATACTTAAGTTTCTACCCATTATAATACATACTAGTTATGTATATATTTGCTCAATATGTAAACACTAGTTGTTGCACATATATATTACTAAATCATAAAATCACTTATACTTGTTTTAGTGTTTTATGTGAAAATGTAAGTGTGTAAGAAAACTATTGACTCAAACCATTTACGTATTTTATTTGTTTCGTTAAAATGATTTTACGTTTGTTATCGACAAAACATTAGAAGATCGTAAAATATAAATAAACGTTTTTACTGCTTAATTGTATTACCAGTATCCTCCTCATTCCTATAGTAGACTAATAGCTTAAGTTTCTTTTCATCATTGGTGATGAAAATTTCTCAATCATAAATGGCATTTGGTAAGCAACGTAATCGGTCTCATCCTTGAATCTAACTATTCGTAATGGCGGATCATAAGTCATCATGGTGCTTTCTACGAATGGCTTTCCTAGAACTACATGGGACAAGCTAGGATCTATAGCCGTACTAATATCCTCCACAATTACAAAATCCGCAAGGTACGTGAAGCTACCTACATAGATGGGCAATCTCTTAACTCTACCGAGGAAATTACATCTAACTCTAGGATTATTGGGGTCGTGCCTATTAGGGATAGGTTTTTTCATCACCCAATTATAGTATGTGCTAGTCATGATGTTTATTGGGGACTTGCGATCGATGTAGGCATTTGCCCCTAAAGGATGTCCTATGCAACATGGTATGTTGAGATTTCTAGGATTTCCAAAGGTAATTCGTGGACATCTCCTAATGTACATGTGATGAAGGTCGCGCACTAGGTGTGGGTGGCATGAAAGTTCCTCTTCCGTAGGAAACTTATTGAACTATTCATCACCTACTTCGTCTATTTATTTGGTTGATTCATCCTTAGGAGTCTCACTAACCTCAAGTACCGTCTCATGGTTCGCTTCATCACTATTCCTATTGGGTCTCACTAGGGTGATGGCATTGACGAAGTAAACATGCTTTGATGGAGATGGGTCCCTATTTTGAAGTACCTGCTCGGGTCCTAAATCTTAACACCGGAAGCTTTGGTAGAATGAGTCAAGATGACATTAACCTTTTCGGTGGTCTTCCATGATCATTATTCGTTATGGCTTTTAAAGGGTTATCTATCTTCATATCCATCTCGGCTTGTTGTTGGTTAAAGTGGTCTGAAAGCTTGGCTATTTGGGCTTCTTGGGATGTAACTAGGTGTTGCATCATCCCTTCTAGGTTTTCTTGACTAAGGCCATGAGAGCTTTGGTTGTGTTGTTGGGGTCATGGGGAGTCGTTAGAGGTGAATTCTTTGGTTTGACCCCAATTATAGTCGGGTTTGCCCCTCCATGCTTCTCGGGCTTTGTTGAAAGTCCTAGGTCCGGGTGTTGTGGGGAATCTTCCTCCCATTCCATTGGTACGCAAGGATGCGTAGTCCACGGAAGCTTGTTCGGGGAGTCTCGTGCAATTACGAGTGTCATGGCGACCACTACATAACTTACACAAGGAAGAGACCTTGTTCACTTGGCGTGAGGGCTTAGGAGTTTCGTATGAGCTCATTAGGAATTTGACTTGATCTTAAAGTTAGAGCATCATACGATTGGAAGGTTGTGAGTCAATGGGAGGCAAGGAGATTGCCTTGACGGTTTTGGGCAACTCACAGGGGTCATTCCAACATTCGTTTTCATAAATGGCAAGGTCCTCTATTGTACCCCATGATTCTTCCGCGGTAAGTTCACTAAGTTTGCCACCGGGCACTTGGTCGATGGTTTGCCTAGTTGAGAGATTGACATGATCGTAAAAGATTTGGACTTGAAGCCAAAGATCGATGTCGTGGTAAGGGACTTTATGGAGCAAGTCCTTGAATCGAGTCCACGCCTCGTAGAGAGTTTCGCCTTGACGTTGTTGGAACATCAAGATGTCCTTCCTTAGTTTGGTAGCTCTCCCCGGTGGGAAAAATTAGGCGAGGAAACGAGTGGTGAGATCATCCCAACTTGAGATGGATCCGGTGGGAAGTCGCTCAAGCCAATTACTAGCTTGGTCCCGTAGAGAGAATTGGAAGAGACGCAAGCGCGTGGTCTCCCATGTAGTAGCATCAAGGTCGATAGAGTCAACGATTTTAAGAAAGTCCTTGAGATGCTGATTAGGATCTTCTGAACGAAGTCCATGGAATGCACATCCGTTTTGCACCAACCAGATGGTGTCGGATCGCAGGGTTGTAGTTTTAGCTTGAACGGAAGCTCAATGGTGTTCCTATAATATTAATGGCTCGGTCTAGAGTATTCACCAAGAGTACGGCCTCTTGGCGGGTCAAGTGGTGGTGGGTTGAGTGAAAGTGGTTGATTTGGTGGTGGATTATCGTTTGGTGGTGGATTGTCACTCATGGTGATAAGTTACAAGGTTACGAACAAAAACACAAAGAAGGGGGATAGACTTCAAGGAAGCTAATGAAAATGAGAAAAAATCTTACTTGATAGGAATCAATAAAGGGAACCTAAACGAGATAGAGATCTAACTAGCTATTTTATTCCCCGGCAGCAGCGCCAAATACTTGATGTGCGCAGAAAGGCGCGTTCGGGGTCGAGAAACCCTCCTTTTCTACGAGCAAGTTTTTCAACCTCCTAGGCAGTGAACCTAGTCGTTGTAGTGTAGTATGGGGTAAGCCTCGGAGATTGATATCGTTATCTAGGGGAATAGGAATGCTAGTAAGAAATATATGACGAGAAGGTGAGGTTGAAGATGATTCTTTTTTATCTTTTTTATGGTTTTTTAGAAAGCTAATGTAAAATCTCGAGGCAATTGGTTGGGGGTGGTACTTCTACCAATTACTCTACTTTAACTAATTGTCTAAATTATCTAATTACTATGGATAGCTATGTTTAATTAAGGTGTGCTCGTATGATGATTATAGATGTGTTCACTTAGATGCTATTACTCCCTAGTTATCTTTTATTGGTTGGTTGAGTTGTCACGTCCTTTATCTTAACGCGTTGTATTGCTAAAAGTCGTAGGGTGTGCGTATTCCCTAGTTCTATGAGGTTATCTCTCGTATATGATTCACGGAGTCGACAAACCTAAGATATTCCATCCGTGCACCATATCATCATCAAGCATACTCAAGCATTAAATACAGTGATAGCCTAGATGCACTTCTAAGCCAATTTCAATTAAGAAAAGAAACAACCTAACAATAATTAATAACTAGGTTTCATAGATCTAAGCAAACACACAAGTAATTTAGCTAGACATGATAGACAAGCAAGCATACACACAATCAATCGAACATGGGGTAGACATAATGATAAATTGGATTAACAAAATTATCATGATGTGTAAAATAGGGTATGGGACCCTAGAATATTGTCCAAGTCGGACTACAACTAAGTTAGGATTTGCTCTCCAAAATTTTACCTCTTCAAATTTACAGAAAAATCAAATTCTATATATAGATTTACAATCGCGACGGCGTCGCCTTTTTCATGCGACGCCATCAGGTCGCTGTCATTAGGGTTTCGTCTGGGCCAAGTCATCGATGGGACGACGTCACTTTAGAGTTTTGACGCCGTTGGTCTTTAGTTGAGACGTCGTCTTGATTCTAGATCTGGGCCGTCTGGAGTGAAAACTGTGAGTGACGCCTTCCATATTTAAAGCGTGACGCCGTCGGGTTGTATGACCAGAAATTTAACTGAGCCGTCGCGTACAGTTTTGATCAAGACTTCATAGAGGGATGGCGTCGCCCTTTAGATGAGACGTTGTCAGGTTCTGCTGATTAGTCTTGAGTGGCTTCGATCATGACTTTGCCATTTTCTTCATGTTTTTGCACCTTTTCTTCCAAATGTGCTTCATTCCAGCATTTTGCTTCCAAAATACCTAAAAATTGAAAAGGAACGAAATTAAACAGTAACGGGTATAAAATGTGTCAAAATAGGGCTTACATGACCCCCTAAAAGCGTACGTTTTAAATCCTTATCATCAATATATATTAAGAAAATGACAAAAAGAACCAATTTTACAAACATGCTTCACCAAATACCAAGTTTTTATCAAAAACAACCGTTATACCCACAAAATAGCAAGAATTTACGGATTTTTAGAAAAGTCACAAGATTTGACCTAGCTAGGTCAAAACTTGTGATTATTTTTTTTAAATCGCAAGGTTTTACCTTGTTAGGCCAACATTGCTAGTTTTCTGAAAACGAGCTACGTTGACTTAGCAAGGTCAACCTTGTGATTTAAAAAAAAAACGCAAACCTTGGGAGTGCTACTAATCAAGATGGTTCAAGCTCAAAGGACTGGATTGATGATGAGTTCATACGAAACTTGATGAAGTAGTTTCAGGGTGTGAATTGGTGTTCAAAAATAGGGCACTCAAACTGCAAACTTTAGTTAAGATCAAATTGAGCATGAGCAGTATGAACTCACCAAATATAAATCAAGTTTCATATGAACTCATCGCCAATCCAATCCTTTGAGCTTGAACCATCTAGCTTGTCAAATATGATGATGAGTCCATAGAAAACTGGCCGATTCAAGCTCTAAGGATTGGATTGATGATGAGTTCATACGAAACTTGATGAATATTTGGTGAGTTCATATGGTTCAAGTTCGATTCAATCTTAACTGAAGTTTGAAGTTTGAGTAACCTATTTTGAACACCAATTCACACCCTGAAACTACTTCTTCAAGTTTCTTATGAACTAATCATCAATCCACTCCTTTGAGCTTAAACCGTCTTAATTAGCAGCACTCCCAAGGTTTGTGACTTTTTTTTTAAAAAATCGCAAGGTTGACCTTGCTAAGTTAACATAGCGAGTTTTCTAGTTTTAATAAAACTAGCAAGGTTGACCTAGAAAGGTCAAACCTTGTGATCATTTTTTTTTAAATCGCAAGGTTTTACCTTGTTAGGACAACATTGCTAGTTTTTTTAAAACTAGCTACATTGACTTAGCAAGGTCAACCTTGTGATTTTTTTTAAAAACGCAAACCATGGGAGTTCTACTAATCAAGATGGTTCAAGCTCAAAGGACTGGATTGATGATGAGTTCATACGAAACTTGATGAAGTAGTTTCAGGGTGTGAATTGGTGTTCAAAAATAGGGCACTCAAACTTCAAACTTCAGTTAAGATCGAATTGAACTTGAGCCATATGAACTCACCAAATATTAATCAAGTTTCGTATTAACTCATCATCAATCCAATCCTTTGAGCTCGAACCGTCTAGCCTGTCAAATATGATGATGAGTCCATAGAAAACTAGACAATTCAAGCTCAAAGGATTGGATTGATGATGAGTTCATACAAAACTTGATGATTATTTGGTGAGTTCATACGGTTCAGGCTCAATTCAAGCTTAACTGAAGTTTGAAGTTTGAGTACAATAATTTTGAAATCCAATTCACACCCTGAAACTACTTCATCAAGTTTCGTAAGAACTCATCATCAATCCAGTCCTTTGAACTTGAACCGTCTTGATTAGCAGCACTCCCTAGGTTTTTGATTTTTTTTTTAAAAATTCGTAAGGTTGACCTTGCTTAGTCAACATAGCGAGATTGCTAGTTTTCTTAAAACTAGCTAGGTTGACTTAGCAAGGTCAACCTTGTGAATTTTTTTAAGAAAACTCAAACCTTGGAGTGTTGTTACTCATGATGGTTCAAGCTCAAAGGACTGGATTGATGATGAGTTCATACGAAACTTGATGAAGTAGTTTCAGGGTGTGAATTGATGTTCAAAAATAGGGCACTCAAACTTCAAATTTCAGTTAAGATCGAATTGAGCTTGAGCCGCATGAACTCACCAAATATTAATCAAGTTTCGTATTAACTCGTCATCAATCCAATCGTTTGAGCTTGAACCTTCTAGCCTGTCAAATATGATGATGAGTCCATAGAGAACTAGATGATTCAAGTTCAAAGGATTGGATTGATGATGAGTCCATAAATGGCATTTGGTAAGCAACGTAATCGGTCTCATCCTTGAATCTAACTATTCCTAACGGCGGATCATAAGTGATCATGGTGCTTTCTATGAATGGCTTTCCTAGTACTACATGGGACAAGCTAGGATCTATAGCCATAGTAATATCCTCCATAATTACAAAATCCGTATGGTACGTGAAGCTACCTACATAGACGAGCAATCCCTTAACTCTACCAAGGAAATTACATCTAACTCTAGGATCATTGGGGTCTTGCCTATTTGGGATAGGTTTTTTCATCACCCAATTATAGTATGTACTAGTCATGATGTTTATTGGGGACTTGCGATCGATGTAGTCATTTGCCACCAAAAGATGTCCTATGCAACATGGTATGTTGAGATTTCTAGGATTTCCAAAGGTAATTCGTGGGCATCTCCTAATGTACATGTGACGAAGGTCGCGCACTAGGTGTGGGTGGCATGAAAGTTCCTCTTCCGTAGGAAACTTATTGAACTAATCATCACCTACTTCGTCTATTTCTTTGGTTGATTCATCCTTAGGAGTCTCACTAACCTCAAGTACCGTCTCATGGTTCGCTTCATCACTATTCCTATTGGGTCTCACTAGGGTGATGGCATTGACGAAGTGAACATGCTTTGATGGAGACGGGACCCTATTTCGAAGTACTTGCTCGGGTCCTTAATCTTAACACTGGAAGCTTTGGTAGAATGAGTCGAGATGGCATTAACCTTTTCGGTGGTCTTCCATGATCATTATTCGTTATGGCTTTTAAAGGGTTATCTATCTTCCTATCCATCTCGGCTTGTTGTTGGTTAAAGTGGTCTAAAAGCTTGGCTATTTGGGCTTTTTGGGATGTAACTAGGTGTTGCATCATCCCTTCTAGGTTTTGTTGACTAAGGCCATGAGAGCTTTGGTTGTGTTGTTGGGTCCATGGGGAGTCGTTAGAGGTGAATTCTTTGGTTTGACCCCAATTATAGTCGGGTTTGCCCCTCCATGCTTCTCGGGCTTCGTTGAAAGTCCTAGGTCCGGGTGTTGTGGGGAATCTTCCTCCCATTCCATTGGTACGCGAGGATGCGTAGTCCACGAAAGCTCTTTCGGGGAGTTTCATGCAATTACGAGTGTCATGGCGACCACTACATAACTCACACAAGGAAGAGACCTTGTTCACTTGGCATGAGGGCTTAGGAGTTTTGTATGAGCTCATTAGGAATTTGACTTGATCTTAAAGTTCGAGCATCCTACGATTGGAAGGTTGTGAGTCAATGGGAGGCAAGGAAATTGCCTTGACGGTTTTGGGCAACTCACGGGGGTCATTCCAACATTCCTTTTCATAGATGGCAAGGTCCTCTATTGTACCCCACGATTCTTCCGCGGTAAGTTCACTAAGTTTGCCACCGGGCGCTTGGTCGATGGTTTGCCTAGTTGAGAGATTGACATGATCGTAAAAGATTTGGACTTGAAGCCAAAGATCGATGTCATGGTAAGGGACTTTATGGAGCAAGTCCTTGAATCGAGTCCACGCCTCGTAGAGAGTTTTGCCTTGACGTTGTTGGAACATCAAGATGTCATTCCTTAGTTTGGTAGCTCTCCCCGGTGGGAAAAATTGGGCGAGGAAACGAGTGGTGAGATCATCCCAACTTGAGATGGATCCGGCGGGAAGTCGCTCAAGCCAATTACTAGTTTGGTCACGTTGAGAGAATTAGAAGAGATGCAAGCGCGTGGTCACTCGTGTGGTAGCATCAAGGTCGATAGAGTCAACGATTTTAAAGAAGTCCTTGAGATGCTTATTAGGATCTTCTGAACGAAGTCCATGGAATGCACATCCATTTTCCACCAACCTGATGGTGTCGGATCGCAGGGCTGTAGTTTGAGCTTGAACGGAAGCTCAATGGTGTTCCTATATCATTGATGGCTCGGTCTAGAGTATTCACCAAGAGTACGGCCTCTTGGCGGGTCAAGTGGTGGTGGGTTAAGTGGAAGTGGTTGATTTGGTGGTGGATTATCGTTTGGTGGTGGATTGTCACTCATGGTGATAAGTGACAAGGTTACGAACAAAAACACAAAGAAGGGGATAGACTTCAAGGAAGCTAATAAAAATGAGAAAAAATCTTACTTGATAGGAATCAAGCAAGGGAACCTAAACAAGATAGAGATCTAACTAGCTATTCTATTCCCCGGCAGCGGCGCCAAAAATTTGATGTGCGCAGAAAGGCACATTCGGGGTCGAGAAAACCTCCTTTTCTACGAGCAAGTTTTTCAACCTCCTAGGGGATTGATATCGTTCTCTAGGGGAATAGGAATGCTAGTAAGAAATATATGACGAGAATGTGAGGTTGAAGATGATTCTTTTTTATCTTTTTTATGGTTTTTTAGAAAGCTAATGTAAAATCTCGGGGCAATTGGTTGGGGGTGGTACTTCTACCGATTACTCTACTTTAACTAACTGTATAAATTATCTAATTACTACGGATAGCTATGTTTAATTAAGGTGTGCTCGTATGATGATTATAGATGTGTTCACTTAAACGCTATTACTCCCTAGTTATCTTTTATTGGTTGGTTGAGTCGTCACGTCCTTTATCTTAACGCGTTGTATTCCTAAAAGTCGTAGGGTGTGCGTATTCCCTAGTTCTATGAGGTTATCTCTCGTATATGATTCACGGAGTCGACAAACCTAAGATATTCCATCCGTGTACCATATCATCATCAAGTATACTCAAGCATTAAATACAATGATAGCCTAGATGCACTTCTAAGCCAATTTCAATTAAGACAAGAAACAACCTAACAACAATCAATAACTAGGTTTCGTAGATCTAAGCAAACACACAAGTAATTTAGCTAGACATGATAGACAAGCAAGCATACACACAACCAATCGAACATGGGGTAGACATAATGATAAATTGGATTAACAAACATATCATGATGTATAAAATAGCGTATGGGACCCTAGAATACTGTCCAAGTCGGACTACAACTAAGTTATGGTTTGCTCTCCAAAATTTTACCTCTTCAAATTACAGAAAAATCAAATTCTATATATAGATTTACAATCGCGACGGCGTCGCCTTTTTCATGCGACGCCATCCGGTCGCTGTCATTAGGGTTTCGTCTGGGCCAAGTCATTGATGGGACGACGTCACTTTAGAGTTGTGACGCCGTCGGTCTTTAGTTGAGTCGTTGTCTTGATTCTAGATTTGGGCCGTCTGGAGTGAAAACTGTGAGTGACGCCCTCCATATTTAAAGCGTGACGCCGTCAGGTTGTATGACTAAAAATTTCACTGAGCCGTCGCGTGCATGTTTTGATCAAGTCTTCATAAAGGGACGGCGTCGCCCTTTAGATGGGAAGTTGTCAGGTTCTGCTGATTAGTCTTGAGTGGCTTCGATCATGACTTTGCCATTTTCTTCGTGTTTTTGTTCCTTTTCGTCCAAATGTGCTTCATTCCAGCATTTTGCTTCCAAAAGACCTAAAAACTGGAAAGGAACGAAATTAAGCAGTAACGTATATAAAATGTGTCAAAATAGGGCTTACATGACCCCCTAAAAGCGTACGTTTTAAATACTTATCATCAATATATATTAAGAAAATGACAAAAACAACCAATTTTACAAACATGCTTCACCAAATACCAAGTTTTTATCAAAAACAGCCGTTATACCCACAAAACTAGCATGAATTTGCAGATTTTTAGAAAACTCACAAGATTTGACCTTGCAAGGTAAAACCATGTGAATTATTTTTTTAAAAATCGCAAGGTTTGACCTTGTAAGGCCAACCTTGCAAGTTTTCTGAAAACTAGCTATGTTGACATAACAAGGTCAACCTTGTGATTTTAAAAAAAATCAAACCTTGGGAGTGCGACTAATCAAAATGGTTCAAATTCAAAGGACTGGATTGAAGATGAGTTCATACGAAACTTGATGAAGTAGTTTGAGGGTGTGAATTGTTGTTCAAAATTAGGGCACTCAAACTTCAAACTTCAATTAAGATCGAATTGAGCATGAGCAGTATGAACTCACCAAATATAAATCAAGTTTCATATGAACTCATCGCCAATCGAATCCTTTGTGCTAGAACCATCTAGCCTGTCAAATATGATGATGGGTCTATAGAAAACTAGACGATTCAAGCTCAAAGGATTGGATTGATGATGAGTTCATACGAAACTTGATGAATATTTGGTGAGTTCATGTGGTTCAAGCTCAATTCAATCTTAACTGAAGATTGAAGTTTGAGTAACCTATTTTGAACAACAATTCACACCCTGAAACTACTTCATCAAGTTTCGTATGAACTCATCATCAATACGGTCCTTTGAGCTTGAACCGTCTTGATTAGCAACACTCCCAAGGTTTGTGACTTTTTTTTAAATAAAAAATCTCAAGGTTGACCTTGCTAAGTTAACATAGCGATTTTTCTAGTTTTAAGAGAACTAGCAAGGTTGACCTAGCAAGGTCAAACCTTGTGATTATTTTTTTTAAATCGCAAGGTTTTACCTTGTTAGGCCAACATTGCTAGTTTTCTGAAAACTAGCTACGTTGACTTAGCAAGGTCAACCTCGTGATTTTTTTTAAAACGCAAACCTTGGGAGTGCTACTAATCAAGATGGTTCAAGCTCAAAGGACTGGATTGATGATGAGTTAATACGAAACTTGATGAACCTAGTTTCAGGGTGTGAATTGGTGTTCAAAAATAGGGCACTCAAACTTCAAACTTCAGCTAAGATCGAATTAAGCATGAGCAGTATGAACTCACCAAATATAAATCAAGTTTCATATGAACTCATTGTCAATCCAATCCTTTAAGCTTGAACCATCTACCTTGTCAAATATGATGATGAGTCCATAGAAAACTAGACAATTCAAGCTCAAAGGATTGGATTGATGATGAGTTCATACGAAAATTGATGAATATTTGGTGAGTTCATACGGTTCAAGCTCAAATCAATCTTAACTGAAGTTTGAAGTTTGAGTAACCTTTTTTTGAACACCAATTCACACCCTGAAACTACTTCTTCAAGTTTCGTATGAACCAATCATCAATCCAGTACTTTGAGCTTAAACCGTCTTAATTAGCCGCACTCCCAAGGTTTGTGACTTTTTTTTTAAAAAAAATCGCAAGGTTGACCTTGCTAAGTTAACATAGTGAGTTTTCTAGTTTTAATAAAACTAGCAAGGTTGACCTAGCAAGGTCAAACCTTGTGATTATTTTTTTTAAATCGCAAGGTTTTACCTTGTTAGGACAAGATTGCTAGTTTTTTGAAAACTAGCTACATTGACTTAGCAAGGTCAACCTTGTGATGAGTTCAGGCTCAAAGAACTGGATTGATGATGAGTTCATACGAAACTTGATGAAGTAGTTTCAGGGTGTGAATTGGTGTTCAAAAATAGGGCACTCAAACTTCAAACTATAGTTAAGATCGAATTGAACTTAAGCCGTATGAACTCACCAAATATTAATCAAGTTTCGTATTAACTCATCATCAATCCAATCCTTTGATCTTGAACCGTCTAGCCTGTCAAATATGATGATGAGTCCTTAGAAAACTAGACGATTGAAGCTCAAAGGATTGGATTTATGACAAGTGGATTGATGATGAGTTCATACAAAACTTGATGATTATTTGGTTAGTTCATACGGTTCAAGCTCAATTCAATCTTAACTGAAGTTTGAAGTTTGAGTACCATAATTTTGAAATCCAATTCACACCCTGAAACTACTTCATCAAGTTTCGTATGAACACATCATCAATCCAGTCCTTTGAGCTTGAACAGTCTTGATTAGCAGCACTCCCAAGGTTTGTGATTTTTTTTAAAAATTCGCAAGGTTGACCATGCTAAGGCAACATAGCAAGATTGCTAGTTTTCTGAAAACAAGCTAGGTTGACTTAGCAAGGTCAACCTTGTGATTTTCTTTTAAGAAAACGCAAACCTTGGGAGTGCTACTACTCATGATGGTTCAAGCTCAAAGGACTGGATTGATGATGAGTTCATACGAAACTTGATGAAGTAGTTTCAGGGTGTGAATTGGTGTTCAAAAATAGGGGACTCAAACTTCAAACTTCAGTTAAGATCGAATTGAGCTTGAGCCGCATAAACTCACCAAATATTAATCAAGTTTCGTATTAACTCGTCATCAATCCAAACCTTTGAGCTTGAACTGTCTAGCCTGTCAAATATGATGATGAGTCCATAGAAATCTAGATGTTTCAAGTTCAAAGGATTGGATTGATGATGAGTTCATACGAAACTTGATGAATATTTGGTGAGTTCATACGGTTCTGGCTCAATTTAATCTTAACTGAAGTTTGAAGTTTGAGTACCCTATTTTTGGACACTAATTCACACCCTGGAACTACTTCATCAAGTTTCGTATGAACTCATCTTCAATCTAGTCCTTTGAGCTTGAATCGTCTTGTTTAGCAGAACTCCCAAGGTTTATGATTTTTATTAAAAATTTCCAAGGTTGACCTTGCTAAGTTAACATAGCGAGTTATCTAGTTTTAAGAAAACTAGCAAGGTTGACCTAGAAATATCAAACTTGGTGATTTTTATTAAATCGCATGGTTTGACCTTGTTAGTCCAACCTTGCTAGTTTTCTGAAAACTAGCTAGGATGACTCAGCAACGTCAACCTTGTGATTTTTTTTGAAAAAAAAATGCAAACCTTGGGAGTGTTACTAATCAAGATGGTTCAAGCTCAAAAGACTGGATTGATGATGAGTTAATAGGAAACTTGATGAAGTAGTTTCAAGGTGTGAATTGTTGTTCAAAAATAGGGCACTCAAACTTCAGTTAAGTTTGAATTAAGCTTGAGCCGTATGAACTCATAAAATATTCATCAAGTTTCGTATGAACTCATCATCAATACAATACTTTGAGCTTGAATAGTTTAGCCTGTCAAATATGATGATGAGACTATAGAAAACTAGAAGATTCAAGCTCAAAGTATCGGATTAATGATGAGTTCGAACAAAACTTGATGAATATTTGGTGAGTTCATACGATTCAAGCTCAATTCAAACTTAACTGAAGTTTGAAGTTTGAGTACCCAACTTTTCAACACCAATTCACAACCTGAAACTCCTTCATCAAGTTTCGTACGAACTCATCATCAATCCAGTCCTTTAAGCTTGAACCGTCTTGATTAGCTGCATTCCCAAGGTTTGTGATTTTTTTTTTTATATTTGCAAGGTTAACCTTGCTAAGTCAGTGGTGGAATCACTCCTAAACCTAATTAAAGTGTTAGTGATTCATATGTAATATTTAGCTTAATTATGGCCTTTAAGTTAGTTATTAGCCTTTGGCTTATGTAGAAGGCCCATAAGCCTAGGCCCATGCCCATATAGGAAAGGAAGGGAACTTGGATGTTGCCCTAGTTCCTTCCCCTATATAAACACATGTAAACCTTCCTTAGAAGGTTGGTTGTTCAATTTATTCTCTCATTCACATCTCTACGCATAACCGTGCCATTCATACGTGTGTGTGTGTGTTTGATTATTATTCATCCGATCTCTTCTCTTCTCTATCTCTACATATTGATGCTTGTGTTACACATATGGTGACCTATCGGTGGTATCAGAGCCAAATAGTTGGGTGAACGTATTGTTTTTGAAGTGGGTTTTGGTCCTACGCGTAAAACATACGGTTCGTTGGTTAGAACTTTGATTCGCTTAAAAACTCATTTTTTACACTTTTTAATCCAAGATTCTTGTACTTTCAACATTTTAAGGTGTTAAAATAACTGTTTTTGGCAAAAAGTTTCAAACTTTACGCGTGGATCATTGTTTTTAAGCTAGTTTTTGTACGAGGGTTTCGTTCTACGCGTAACTGTTTTAGACGCTTTGGATCATCAAGTTTCACACTTTTGTGTTATTTTGGTGATATTGAAGCTATTTCATCACAAAAATCTGGTTTAGAAACATCTTTGGGCAAAAGTCATCTTACGTGTAGTTCTACGCGTAGCAAAACCCTAAAACTACGCGTAACTTACTCCTTGGTTTGATCTTCAGTTTTCGTGATTTACTCCGTGTTTTCTTGCTTGGATAAGCCTGAAAATACGTCGACTTTGGATATCCTTTGCACTGTGATAGTGTAAAAGATCACTTGGGCAAAAACCCTAAAATTACGCATAAGCATAAGCTTACGCGTAGACCTTTTACGCATAAGATTTATCTTACGCCTAAGCTTTGTCTTACGCATAAGTTAATCCTATGCCTAAGTTTTCTACGCCTAACTTACTGTTTACGCATAACTTTAGTGCTTTTCTCCTTACTTACGCGTAAGCTAAACCTACGCGTAACTTTTGCTGTTACACGTAACTTTGGTGTTTTTACGCATAAGTGCTACTTGGCTTTATCGTGATTTCTACGCCTAAGGATACTTCATCAACAAAGGTTCATTCGACTAAAAAGATCCATTTAACAACACAAGTTTTTCAACATGTCACAACCCCCATACTCTAACTATTTTCCCTACACTTATCATCATCAACAACAACAACAACAACTAAGTCCACAACATCAACAATTTAATCATCAACAAGCAATTTATCAACAACAATCTAATCAACAACATACTCCACAACTTGGAGCAATTCCACCACCACAAATGGTTCAACCACCACCAAGCCTTCAAGTACAACCTTACACAAACTTCTACAATCAACATCCATCCAGGAATACTATGAAGGAACCGACATGGTTTGGCAAGATGTGTGAAGCCTTAAGCAGCCAACAATCCTCCAATGCTCACTCCCGGGAACTATGATCAATGGGTGATTCGGTTCTTTAGGTTTTGTGATCTAAAGAAACCACATGGCAAATTCTTAAAGAAGGTCATTATGGAAGGTCCGTTTCAGATGCCTATTACTGTCACACCCGCAGATCCAGATGCTAATCCACCAAGAGATGCTGTCACCAACATTGCTACTGTTTCAGACCT
>BPTQ01000001.1:304709530-304766977 GCA_019973895.1 Chrysanthemum seticuspe | reverse complement strand
AAAAAAAAAAAACTCATGCTATTAGCCCAAGACTCTTTTATGGAGAATCGGAATCAAATACAACTCCAACCCAAACTCACACTTGGTGCGCTTAAAATTGTCGCATGTTCGGGTCATCGCTGAGATCATGATCTATTAACTAATGGGTCAAATCATGATCCATTCAGTTATGCCATGAATGTATCAACTCTCTTAAAATTCCTTTTGGTAGTTGGTACCATTCAATCTTAGATAATGTATCTATGTAGATCTTGTATTTTTAGATACGGACTTACATACTCAAACTTCAGTTGTTTTCCTTATTTAATAATTCTTTAATCCTCAAAAAAATTCGTAACTTTCTTACTTTGTTTGTTCAGATGAAGTTACTTGTTAAATCTAAACGAATTTTACAATCTTGACCAACAACACTAGTAAATACATCAATAAATGATCATATATTCTAAAGAAGGCAGACAAGACCTACAATCAAAGAAGCAAACTTGTTGAATACAGAATGTACCTCTAGACATGTCGATCATAAAACCGATCAAGCAAGAAACGAGTGACAAGCAAAAGCAGCAACAAAGAACAAGACTAGATGCTTAGCATATGTGTGTGCGTGTGTAAGAAAGAGAGAGTATACCACTTCTTTGAGCCGTCCATGTTGCTGTTGACAAATGTCAGATCTGTCGACAAAAGTTCTGGCTGCGGCGACTGCAAGAGAATGATGAAATGAGAAAATATTAGGGTTTTATCCTTTTATACCCATTCAGTAAATTAAAAAACGCGGAAACGGCGGATATCTCTAGGTAAAGCTAATATCATCCAATTTAGAAAAACAATCTTAAATATTAAAACCGTGAATCAGGTAACGTAATGAGGGTTAAATAGTAAAAAGCCAGCTATTATTACCGCATAGTAACAAATAACTCACTACCAAATTAGTATCTCCACGCCTGAAACGGATCAAGTAATTGTCAGCAAACAGAACTGCATATATACATAACAGAAAATTAATCCGATTAAAGGCATAATCACATGTTCCGAGATTACTTGGTTACTGTTTCACCAAATTCAACCAACTTCTTGATATCACTAGTGTCATCCAAAGCGCACAAAAACATTAAATAATCGATTACCACATCATTAGGGAGGAGTGTGATTGTTGAGTAACTAGCCTTTGATAAGTCTAAACCACTATGCAGATTGCATTTCCTAGCTAACTACTGGACATGCAAATACAACAAGTTTCTTGCTAACGATATGATTTGAGGGAGGATGTCAAAGATATAAGTAGATTTGAATTATGCAACAAATCAAATTAATGCAAAAATATGTCTGCAACCTTTTTCTTTTGCATATATTATGATATTTGTAAATCGTTTAACAGACTAAAAATCAATATTTTCTAGCATAGTAGCATCTCGAGGCTGCTGGTGAGCTTATGTCTAATGAATTTTCTAATTAAACAGAAACAGCTTTTTTTTTTCAACAGTCTCTAAGTTGATCAACATAGGTCCCAAATTATTCACTTCTCATTTCCTTTCATTATACTCCATAAGATTTTTTACTTATATAATCCAATGTATTCCAAAATGTATGGTGGGATCTAACAATGCGCCACTCGGCTTTTCATGATTCCTGACCATACATGAGCAAACTCACATGTTGCTCACACCTCCACATTTGCTAAATATCACTTTGAAACCATCATAACTACTTGCACCTTATCACTCATAACCCTTAAGTAAATCACGTTTTAGAATGGAAAATCTAGAACAGACACGTCTCATGACAAGTCCATAAGTTCCAGCATTCAGATAACTAGTGTTACTTCCACAGCCAGGCCATACTAATCTGTAATCTCGACCTTCACATTGTTATATACATTACTAATGAAAGTGTTGGAATTAGATATCAAGACATTCAAATAAATAATCACAAACATCAAAGTATTCAAGCGGAAGCGTATAGGATTTATTAATGAACAATTAATTAACATAAAAGAATATGCGTACCTTTTCTTGATTCTAGCCGAACAAGAATCAAATCCACAAACTAGCAATTAGGATGAACCCTAATTAGGGTTTATAGGATTATAAGAATTACCCCTTACCGTTTTGTAATTCAATCCAAGAATAATAACAAAAATATGTTATTACCACGTTTTGTACACACGTACTAAACCGAATTAAAGTAATGCTAGTTTTGATAAAACAAATAACTTGTTTAATGGAAAAGTGATGGATCGACACCTATAGAGGTGGCCGATGGTTTGTAGAACAAAAACACACACAAAACAGTTTTTAGGGTTTAGCAATGAGCACAAGAGATAATTTACAAATACCCTATGTTTTGTATATATACTCAAGTAAACTTGGTGAACAAGTTTGAGTCAAAGTGGGTTTGGGTTGGGTCCTTGTGGCCGATTGGTTTCTTAATCCCACAAGGGATTCCGGAACCTTCCCATCTTTTACAATTTAGTCCTTTTCCAAATACATCTAACGCTCGTTAGTCCATTACATTAATTACTTAACGTCCGTTAGTTATTTAGTTTAATCAATAAGTAAATATAACGTTTTATATTTAATTATTAACTTTAAATTCTCATACGTAAAGTGTGCAATCCCGTGGTCTCGAGTTCGATCCTAACTCACGTCTACTAATTTATATCCATAAAACTAACAGCTCCCACTTGGATATATCTTAATAGAGTGATCACATCGGTTAGCGTCTAGCAACACTTCGATGCCTCTAGTACAACTCGAGCAAGGCTCCTGGAAAACCTTTTAATGATTTCTCATTATTATTATCCTTTTGTTTCTAATACCATGTTAAATAAAAAAATATGGATCTAAGTCATTCTTTATTCAACTATTTTGTTTCTCGTTGTTATTGATTGAGCAAGATTACCAAATCTTCTGAACATATTAAGGGGAGATATTGGGCATGGCCATGCAAACATCGTGTCAACCCTACGAGGGGCCCAGCAGTATTAAACTCCAAAATAAATTTGAAGGAACAAATTCTATCTTGACTACGAGAATAACCCACGAACTTTGCAACACTTCAGGAAACAACCCTTATGACTACCAGTTACGTATAGCGTTAAGTTGTTCCACAGACGTGCACTACATTCATGACAGTTATCTGGTATCTCAAGTCTGAGGATAACTATTCATAATTTACTTATAACAATATCCACAAAGTAAATTATGTAGTTGGGATAAGTCCTATATTCAATTCATTGAATATCATCTGAAATTGGTATGCATTCTCATCAATATACTTTCAAGTATATTCTACCATATCTCTCAGATTTGTCTTAGTTTAATGATATTCCCATATCACAACGGACGATTTAGAATAAATAAATTTATTTACGGATTAAACATGCAAATATAGGATACAATATATTATAAAATCAAACATACCAAGTATTTGATTTATATAATAATTGTTTAACATCATTTATCCAAATACTAAATAGATCGATGCATGAAAATTCCAGTTGATGGATTATGCCTCATGCCTCAAGTAATGACAATCATACTTGTTGACAAGGCATAAATTAACCAACTTGATCTATCGTAATTTTGAGAATACTTATTTCAAGAATTCAATTAGTGAAGTCCTTGTATGTGTGCATTCACCAATCCACATAATAATTCATAAAGTGTGTGACATCCTCTATCACCAATTTATGACAATTTAAACTTTCAAACATTTTATAAGTTTAAAGTATTCTTATTCTTTTAATGTATAATGCAACTGTGCTCTTAGTAGCACAACTAGTTCACATGGCCATTAACAAGGATGAAATCCTACCATGACTAGTATTGAGTGTCATCTCAATTAAACCAGCATCATTGTATACAAACAACAATATGCTCATTAAAACTCCGTAAACTTTAATATCTTATTGTGTAATGTTTGATGCTTTCCTAACTTTCAAGTTTAAAGCTGATGACAATTTTCACAACATTTGACATATTGTTCATCCATAGAATCTAGGAGCAATTCCAGGCTAAGGATGTAATTCTTTTTAGAATATTCATTACACAAGTTATCTAATAACTTTTAGTTAGATATCAATGTTGTCAAATCATCTATCATTCAAGAATGATACAACAATTTGAATACACTACATGATGTACATGATGAATCCACAGGTCAAACTTAGATTTCATTCGTGTTCTATCTTGTCAAAAGACATTTTATCCATTTCCCAAATGATATATCATGTTTTATTAGAATCATTTATTTTACTGCACATGTTTATTAATAATAAACATATATTCCAAGGTTGTATGTTTTAATTCTTAAATATTATAAGTGAAGTTTCATTCCAATCTAAGACTTAACATTTATCTTACAAGGAATGTTACTTCCTATATGTTATACAACATATAAGATTTAAAAACCTTAACATAATACTCCCACTAGCTTTCAGGAATACTTAAAATTTATCTTATTTCAATTATAAATCAAAACTATGATTTAATAATTAAAAATAAGAATAATTTATAGATGCATGCATTTATCCATTTATGAATTATTGCACTTTGTACACTATCAAATATTATATGAATTCAAAAAACCTTTCAATTACTTACCGTCCTCGCTCAAGTAATTTCTCAAGAAAAAGTTTTGATATTCCATTGTCATATTTCATATTAATGAAAACAAGTATGACCATTATCATCTTTATATATTTAATGTGTCAAGAAAAGAATATTCAATCATAATTAATTGCTTAAGTATGATTAATAATCTTGTTATAAAACATGCATTAAATATGTGTACAATATTGTCCATATGATTTCTACATAGAAATTTAAACCACTAGGGTTTTTCATCTCTTTGAAGAAACTCATTTCCATTCTCTAGTCTAACTATTAAGATAAACCAAATTTCCAAAATTGATTATCTTTATGGACAACATCTTTAACATTCATAGTATGAGTAATTTACCCAATTCAATATTTGGTAATCCATCATAATGATTATCAGGTTTACTATAATCTTGTAACTCATATTTCTCAGCATATAAGTCAAATATCTGAGATATTCTTGCAGATCTATGAATGAAAATTCCATCATCATGAGGTCTATCATTTACATGTCTAACCTCATCATGATATTTACTAGTGTGTTTTAGAAGATTATGTATCTTGTAATTTTATCTTTCAAAACAAAAACTCCCACTTGCTTTTTGTAATATATAGACTATCTATATATACTTAGCAGTTAGAGCAAAACTACATTGTTCTCTTTTTGGGACATTACAAATACACATTGATAATTCCTGATTTTACTTTGTTAATAACCTATTCATAAGTAGTTTAACAAATTCAGAATCTTCAATTTTAAAACTTAATGTGATTCATCACATTCCATAATGAAATGGTGTTTTAACAATCTTCTAGGTTGGAGTCATATTGAGTATATTCAATCCATACTCAATATTCTAACCTTGTTACTTTTTAAGAAAGAAGTTATGGTTATCTTGAATCAAACAAATCAAATAGAGTTTGATTCTCCTAACTGAACATACCATCAACTTGTGGTATTCATTAGAATTTAATATTGTAAGACAACCTAACAATATATAAGATAAACATATTCCTTTTGGCTTACCTATTTACCAACTAAGTCAACTTAATGGTATAATAGACTTTTCAAGCCAATTGCATGCTTTATAACACAAGTACTTTTAACCAAGTCACTTCATATCCATGTCTCATCAAGAAAACATAAATTGTTATAATCCCATTTAACGTTATAAATCATTGATCACCTCAATGACTTCTTGTATATGTCTTAATTAAAAAACATAACAAGTTAACGTCTTACTTTATTATAAGTCTTAAAAGACTTTATGTTTATGTCTTTACAATGAATCATAAACATGTTTAACTAAAGTAATTATGAACACAACTCTTGGTTTCAATAGTAATTTCAAGTTAATTTATTTTACTTCACAATAATGTAGGACTACATTATTTTTCATTTAAGTCATTCCAAAATACATAAATAAACAAATTGAAGTAGTATTAGATTACTTCATTTATTTATGTCATTCTAATAATACATAAATATCAAATTTGAAGTAGTCTTATATATCATTTTGACACATGTTCTAAATACTTGTCTAATTTAGAAACTGCAAATATGTCCATGCAAGGTCTGACTTCACATAGAGATTTACTTTGTTGTTGCAATCTCGTCAAGTTCTGACATGACGTAAATTGCAACACCAAGTGTTTCTTAAATTAGATATGTACAAGTTATATTAGAATGTTAGTCTCTTACCTTGCAGTCAAGAGAATCCTTTAAATCATATACCTATATGTTGTACTTTGCACACAATATAGATTTCTCCCACTTGTGCATGGAACAACATCATGTAGCAGATAAACAACACGACATATGTTTGTTTATGTGACTAATATGATTGTGTCATTGATATTAGCATAACTAGTAGATGTAGAATCACTTCATTGTCTAATAAGGAAATGTACATGACTATCCTTGAAAACATAAGTGTCTACAAGTGGAAAGTAATTATCTTAAGACATTCTAGAGATAATCTGGGTTACTACCAAGATGACAAAGCTTGTAACTCCCACTGAATAAGAGATCATTACATTAATTCCCTATTCAGTAATAAGAACACAACACTCCCACTGGATTTGATAACATTGAAAGTGTTTCATTAACCAGTAAAAGAAAATAGTGTTCTATTTACTTCCCTACACCTTTGAAAAAATCCATACATAACAATTACTTATGTACTTAAAGAGTGTATTCTACTATGTAGATGATAAACTATCCATCAATGCTATTAACTTGAAAAATTGGGCATGCAATTTCTTTCTTAATAGTTCTACTATTCCAACAATTGTAAGTAGTACTTTTAAATGGTTAAAACAAAACAACTATATAAAATAAGCTAGTTTGTCTTTTACCAATTATACAGTAATTAGTCTAGCTTCTAATTTAATAACTCAGAAATATGCAATTTTCTTAACTATTAAAATTTGCTTACGAGTTATGTATTTAGAATTTAGACAATTCTAATTGTCCTATCATACCTTTCTTCATTCATGAAAAGGAATAGGATTGAATCTCACTCTTTATTATGAAAAGAGGACTAGGTTAATTCATTTAGCAAAGTTGACTCTACCAAAAACTCTTACAGGTGTAGATCAATTTACCAATACATGAATAACCTTCGTTTACGATTTAATGTTGCATTAATACATTTAAAGAATTGGCAAAATTCAATTTTAGTATTTTCGATAATTAAACTTTTCATGAAAATAAAATACCCAAGGTAATATTCATATAACCATAGAATTTTCTCGAAAACTAGGATCCAAATTATCGTAGTTCCATTACATCAGTTGATCTGCTAGTAACGAAAGCACATAATAAGGTAATCTGTCGAACAATAATTGGCAAACAATTTCCAATTCCTAGATCATTATGGGATTTATATTTTCCAACGCTATTGCAAATATAAACATGTTTCATCCCATCTTATGCCATTGAGTCCAGGTCTCACTTCCTACTCAACTTAAGTGTCTAACTTAAAGAACTGCAAATATGTCCATGTAAGGTCTGACTTTACATAGAGATTTACCTCTCCATCACAATCTAGCCAAGTACTGTCGTGACGTAAATTGCAACTTCGAGTGTTCCTTTTAATTAGATGGCATATAACTTAATTTAAAAGGGTACTAGTTTTGATTTTATGTGGTCAAATCAAATATGTACAAAGATGTCATGCATTCATCTTGTAGCATAAATTTAATAAAAACTTTTTATTACTAATTCATAAAGATCAAATTATCAAAGTTTTGATTGAGGTATTGGGTTCACCAGTCAAGGAATTTAGTGTTAATTATCATCCATTATACCGTACTTTTGCATAAGTGTAAACACTTAGTGTTTCGGGTAATTACCATAGAAGTGGCGCATGGAATTAAAACTAATTCGCCCTTAAGATGAGTTTGCACATTTTATGTCTTACTAAGTAGCTCCATTTGGACTAACAGGGGGCAGAGGACCAGGTAAGCGCAAAGCATAACCTTAGACATCCTTTCAGTGTGACTGTGCGCACTTCTTTATTAACCCCTTTATAGTTCATTCTAGTGGGTGAGCCGTTCAGACCATTTGTACTAAAGTCACCAATCAATTAAACTATTGAAAACTTAACTCTTCCAAAACAAATCAAATTTCGCATTGTTTAGTCCGTATTATTTTTCTATTCAAAATTACCCTTTCCTTAAAACTGTCTAACATAATAAACAAACAAGTAACAAATAAAAAATAAACTACTAAAAAACAATGCGCACATCATAAACAATTTATACGTGTAAACAAGTAGCCACATGCAACTTATTCGATAAAACCCTATTAATAATCAATATCTAGGTTAAATTAATGTATATATTAATTAGGGCTTTCACTCTCTCAATTGAAAGTGAGCCACATACATCGACGAATCGATTGCGTAAACCCATAATTAATAATATACCAAATTGCACATAATTGATTCATTAATATACATAATTTGAGTCTTCCCCAATTCAAGATTTATCGTAATTAAATATGTCTCAACAATTAAACAATTACCAAAGCAACTTATCCATGACTAACATGCATGTATAATCATGGATACATCATAACAATTATACAAATAAGTCACAAGATCGCATACCAAAATTCCATGACACATAACAAATTATTCATGAATTAACCACGTAACTAATATATTAATTCTAGGTTTTAATAACGTTCGCAAACAATTTTCAAAACCCTAAAAAAAATTTATACATGTGTCGACTAAAAAAAATAGGGGTACGCCCCAGTTCTAAAAAAAATAGACCAAACAATGAATAAAACATAAACCCTAGATAAACATATCAAACAACATACAATTATTTGTTTTATTACGCGTTTATGTAATTAATTACTCATTAAAACCAATGACTCGTGATGCCACTGTTGGAATTAGATATCAAGACATTCAAATAAATAATCACAAACATCAAAGTATTCAAGCGGAAGCGTATAGGATTTATTAATGAACAATTAATTAACATAAAAGAATATGCGTACCTTTTCTTGATTCTAGCCGAACAAGAATCAAATCTACAAACTAGCAATTAGGATGAACCCTAATTAGGGTTTATAGGATTATAAGAATTACCCCTTACCGTTTTGTAATTCAATCCAAGAATAATAACAAAAGTATGTTATTACCACGTTCTTGTACTAAACCGAATTAAAGTAATGCTAGTTTTGATAAAACAAATAACTTGTTTAATGGAAAAGTGATGGATCGACACCTATAGAGGTGGCCGATCGGTTTGTAGAACAAAAACACACACAAAACAGTTTTTAGGGTTTAGCAATGAGCACAAGAGATAATTTACAAACACCCTAGGTTTTGTATATATACTCAAGTAAACTTGGTGAACAAGTTTGAGTCAAAGTGGGTTTGGGTTGGGTCCTTGTGGCCGATTGGTTTCTTAATCCCACAAGGGATTCCGGAACCTTCCCATCTTTTACAATTTAGTCCTTTTCCAAATACATCTAAGGCTCGTTAGTCCATTACATTAATTACTTAACGTCCGTTAGTTATTTAGTTTAATCAATAAGTAAATATAACGTTTTATATTTAATTATTAACTTTAAATTCTCATACGTAAAGTGTGCAATCCCGTGGTCTCGAGTTCGATCCTAACTCACGTCTACTAATTTATATCCATAAAACTAACAGAAAGTCCCATTGGCCTAAGTAACATTCCTTATAGGGATGTTTGGGTAAGCTTATTCATGTCAAATGGTCAAGGCATTTTACATAAGCAATGATCAAAGAGCTTATCTAAAAGAGCTTATTTAACTCATAAGCTCCTTGATCATGTCTTGTATAAAAGTCCTTGTATCATTGCTTAAGGAAATGTTTTGAGTAAGCTTATTAGCTTACTGCATATCAGTACACAATAGCCTGTTTTAAGCATCCAACCAGCTTATTATTTAACAGCTTATTCATGTCAAATGATCAAAGTGTTTTACATAGACCATGATCAAGGAGCTTATCTAAATGATCTTATTTGACTCATAAGCTGATAAACACAAGCTTCTTTAAACAAGCTAGCAAGTTTATACGTAATCATAACTACTTAAGAAAGTTTACCATCGGCCATGTTTGGCTAAAGACTAGCCGTAGTTGTTACCAGTAACGGTTATAAAGCATTTGGTAATATAGTTGTGTATCTCTAATTATAAAGTGTAAAACGACGTAAAATATAAACGCTTCTTTTATTAGCTTCTCAAATAAGAGGTTTAAACAAAATCGAAAAAGCTAAAACACGCCAAACATAGCTCTTTTAAATTTTAAGCGAATGTGTTTTCTCGTATACAAATAAAGTATCTACAAATTAAATAAGGCTTAAAACCAAGAGAAGATAACTAATTAAACAATAATAAGATATAGTGAGTGAATTTAGTTACTTGATTTCATGGATTGATGTTTGGTAATAAGTGGAATCATTTTGTTCATGTTATATATTTGGGAATTGGTGATGTTCATACTCTCATTCTAGATGTTCCTTCAACATTTTTTGTTTATCAAGTATTTCAGGGGTGTTTGTTTCTGCTTATATTAAGTAATATGATAAACTCATATAAGTCGAAAAATTTCAGAATAAACAATGAGCTTGTGAAAGATAAGCCGAAAATAAAACAAGCCATAAGTCAGTTATATAAGTCGAAACAAATACTCCCTTAATATGGGCACTTTGGTACAAGTAATTGGTGCAATTCGAGATGTAGGTGTAGATAGAGAAAGAGCGCAAGCTAAAAAATGTAAATTATTTTTATAAGTTACATGAAGTATAAAATCTCTCAAAGCTTATATTTAAGTAGTTTTTTTTTTTTCTTTTTTTTTAAATAATAAGCATAATCTAGTATATCAAATATGCCGTATGTGTGTATCTTTTTTCCAAACTGATGAACGACCTGATGCAAAACTAGTGAACACCTTCAATGTAAACTAGCGGGGTACCCGCGCATTGTGGCGGCAGGTACCCGTGTGACTATATTTTTTGGCAATAGCAAAGTTTTTTCAATGCATTGCTTTTAAAGAAGAAAAAAAAGAATGTCTAACACAGGGGTTATTAATTGGAAATTAGTTTGTTTTCTTACTTACGCGTTTAGTAACATAATAAAAGGCTTTTATAGCAATGTGTCTATTCGATTATATGTTTTTCATGATGCTAACTTAACACATGGCGTTAACTTAATGGAACTACTTTAGCGCACAACATTGCTTTAAAAAAATACAACGACGATATTGGTAGTCGTGTAGGAATTGTAATATTATATATCATTTAAAAATAAAAGGTGTTTTAAAATAGTGGCTTTAGCACCATCTAGTGGTGTCTATATTGTTAAGTTGTGGTGGTAAATGGTGGTCCGTTGCGTGGTCGAAAAAAGTGATGTCAGAAAGTCTGACTACATAAAAGATTGGTTTCTATGATCCACTTAATGATTTATAAATTTTATTTAGCGGGTATTTAAAAAAAAGAAATAAAAGATAAGATATTTATGCGCTATTGTTGTACCATGTGATATATTAAGTGTACTTTTGAGTGAATGAGTATTTTGATAACTAGGCGAGTACCCGCGCCTAGCGGCAGCTGTTTCTAGCGACAGATAATTAATGATTTGTGATATTGTGGTGAGTGTTTTGTGTAGCGTTTAAAATAGAACGTGAACCGATGAAAATGCAATTGCAAACGGTTGTATTATACGATAATTAAATTCTAGACAAAATTCTTAACATCTATCAAACAACATATAAAATCATTTAAAGAAAACTAGAAGGGTACCCGCGCAATGCGGCGGCGGGTACCCGGTGATTATTTTTGTGGCGAGCAGTCCGGTGGTGCTGTGTAACTGTGGTTGAGGAGATGCCCGGTGGTGGTAGTGTAACACTGTGCGGATGGAGAGGTCCGGTGGGGTTGTTTCACTATGGTGGTGGTGTAATTGTTTGTGTTTTATGTGGGTATTTATATAAAACGGGCTGTTACAAAATAGGCTGCAGATAAAGACCCTTAAATTTTCAGTTGTAACATATGTGTATGCATTGAACACTATGTAGACCTTTTTATTAAAGGGCTTTTAAAAGCCTTAAAGTCGTATTGACCATTTTGTATTAAAGGGCTTTTATTACAAAACGTATTGACCATCACAATTAAAAATTATTGACCAATATTGTCAACAACATTTACTAAATGGCTTTTGTTATTTCTTAATAAAGAAATGTTTTTTGTCTTAAAAATTTTAAGACTACTTTATATAGAAAGTCCCAAACCTTTTATAAAGTAGTATAGATGAAAGTAAGCATTACATCAGTTATGGGATAAAAACTAACAACACACGTTACTTGTCGCGTAAAAACTAACAAGGATGGGATTAATGGTGACCAAAATTAGCGTGAATATGATTAGCCCAAAATAAAATAAAAATTGGCTAATTTTGTAAAAGATTTGGCCACATTTAGCCCCATCTTTTTTTTTAAAATGAGCGTATTTAGCCTATTGAAAAGTTAAATGTGCACTAACGGGCACATATTTTCTCATAATTTTAAAACATTATAATCGTTTTTGAAGAAAAACTTATAGATAATATATTTATATAGCGACAGATCGTTTTGTGTTAAAAAAACGTTTATGGGTTCTAAAAGAAAAATAATAAAAGTTTGAAGATTTGGGGATTAAACATAACGTTTTGAAACCCGGTTCAACCCGGGTGGTTCAACCGGTTGAACCGTTCCCGTCAAAAAACGGGTCGATTTAAACCGAGTCAATATGACAGGTTGGGTCAAAACGGGTCAAATTAAACAGAGTCAACCCATCGGGTTTGAAGCGTACTGGGTCAACCCGGTTTTCGATATGTGTTAATAGTTTCAAATTTTTACTTTTTACTTTTTGGTTTTTCCTTTATATATAATATAGTAGGGTACCTGCGCGTTGCGGCGGCGAGTACCCTGTGACGATTAACCGGAGAAATAGATCTCGATGAGACATGATTCACCAGTTATCGGTTTTAACGGGTCCTCTCTAGTTCGTTTCCGGATGGCTGTTATTGGTTAGCCGAACCGATGGCGACACCGGTTTCTGGTTGAACCCGTTGGTCCGGTCCGATTTTTAAAACTATATGTATCATCAACTTGTTAGCTTGTATGAAGCTTTGTGTGTTTTAATAATTTGTATAATGTGTATAATAACATGTACTTTTTATTTTAGGATATTTTAAAAATAACATTAATTAGTGTGTTTAATTATTTTATATTTAGAATTATGATGTAGCTTGTTTAAATTGTACATTGTGAAAATTTCATTGTACTTTTTAATAAGGGGTGTTTTAATTGGTTGTTTTTAATTTGGTAGATATGCTTTTAATTGGTTGTACAATGTGAATAAATTATTGTACTTTTAAGTAATGGGGTGTTTTAATAAGAGTATTAATTACACAAATATATTTCTCTCTCATTTGACCATTAAACTTTTTCACTTTTCCACTTTTCCACTTTGATTGTTTTTCCATTTTATGTAGTACTAGACGAGTACCCGCGCCTAGAGGCAGCGTTTCTTAGCGGCAGATAATTAACGATATGCGATATTGTAGTAAGTGTTTCGTAACATGCGATAATTCAACTGATGCAAGAATTATTAACGTGTATCAAAGAACATATAAAAAAAATTTGAAACTGAAAATAAAACATTACATCAATTATGAGATAACTAACAATGCACGTTACTCGACGTGTAAAATTTCTTAGTATACGACATTTGAGGTGTTGAATCCTCTTTCACATAACTCTTTGATTGGTTTCACTTTGTAGTTATCATTTATCAAGGCATGAGATTTGACCCAATTAAAAAAACTTCAAATGTAAGAAACTTAACAAAAATATATACACCGGTTGTATAATGTATTTTGACCGGATTATTTCAGGAAACTTTGTATAATATCTTTGAAATTAATGCGCCGTAACAATCAACGATTAAAGCACCAATCAATCACCATCATTATAGCAATATTTGGAAACAGATTTGTATTTAACGTATTTAATGCGCAAGAAGAAGAACAAAAAAATGAACCCCGTGACTAAATAATAAATCGATACAATGTTTTGCGATTGTAAACATTCAAGTTATTCACAACAATATCCCTGCAATTTCAACTATACTATATATAAATGTCAAAACAATAGTTTTAAAAATCATATGGTCACTGCACACATTTCAATATGGAATAACTGAGATCGCATATGGTACACACACTATGAACTAACATAACAATAAAATAAAGTTGTAATATGGTGCCTTATAAAACATAATTTGTTGGTAAACTTTTAGAAATTACTAGTGTTACGCTTAAATAAATTAAAATCTTTTTTTTTTTTTGGAAATTACATTAGTAAAAGTTGTCAAAATTTTTCATACATTTCTTTGAAATTTTAGGTGTGAATTGTTATGGTAGCTATTTCATTAAGGTCAAATTCTTTAATTTTTTATGTAGAAATTTTAGTTTGAAAGGAATTTCAGAAATTTAACATTACTCACTTTTAAGTTTCAAAAATATGAATACATGCTTTGTATGTATAATAATAAAAAAAGAAGTTATATTGACTTTCCAACTTTAAATATGCCGAATCTGTTTCTATTTAATATTAGTTTGCATTTTTAATGGTAATTATATACATATAGTTAAAGAATTGATAAGTTAATGGTAATTATCTTAACTATATAAAATGAAAAAATGGTCAAATGTTGAAACTTGAATGTTGAAAAAAAGTCAAGATAGCTATGCATTTAATATGTTGAAACATTGATATGTAAACCAATATAAGGAAACTATGACTCATTTAATTTACTTGCTTTAATGATGTTTTAATCATATTATTGAATGTACATCATAATGTTATATCTTTTATCTTAATAAATAATTCATAAACTGAAAGTTGAATACAAAAATGTAACATTAACAAATTTTGTGGTAGGTTTTTGTGACCATCTTTCATTGGTTTAGGTGGTTTCAGGTAGTCTGTGGTAGGTTTTTGGTTGTTGTTGGTTGTTTCGTTTGTCCATAGCCACCATTAACAAAACAATCAACACCGAGCCTCTTAACATTTTGAAAAACCCACCAGCGAGACACGACTTGTAACTTGGCGGTGCAGTAACCGAAGTTGTAATTGAGATCGCAATTGGCAGCCAACGACAAAATCTGAGCCAAAATATTAAAAGTTGAAAATTTAGAACTCTTTGAATAAATTTCAGTTTCGAATTTTAAATTTTTGAAAAATTAAACTTTTGAGATTTCAAATTTTGGTTTTTGAATTTGAAAAGTTAAAATCTCGAAATTTTAAAATATTAAGCTTACAAAATGTTTTGATAAAAATTAAATAGTTTGTCCTATAAAAAAAATCCATTAAATGAAAAAAATATTTTTTGAATAAGAAAGACACAGAAACGACTATTGTATTTAAATTGTCGCTAAACCGCTAACAAATAAAGAAAGCTCGCACACAAGTGCCTATTATTATAGCATTCATTATTAACTATTGAAACTTTAATCTAATACAGCAACCTAGAACCTTGCCATAATAAAATAGTTTTTTCGAAAGGATTTCCTTATGCTATGAATTCAGTTTACTGAAAGAAAATCACTTGCACTGAAATTTTGTCACATCCATGTCGTTAGGCGCGGACACTCGACTAAATGATTATGTGCAACCATGCAAAAAATGGCACACACCACATGGCTCGAGAAAGAGTTTTAATTTTCAACCGAAAAACATAACCAGAAAACAGAGCGTGTCAAAGAGGCTATTTATCAGTAAATATTGGTCGCCGCCACCATACATCAATACCACGCTTTACATTAACGCCACTATTCAACCATTCCATCAAAGAAACAGTTCTTGAAAAAGGATTATCAAGCGCCACTAATACAATATTTCGAAAGATATTCATTCGCCGACGTAATTTTGCCGAAAACTAGACACCGCTACCGCTAGGCGCGGGTACTCATCTAGTATTACATATGATAATTATTTTCTCAACATTCAACAATGCATTAAAGATAATTGATTCAACACTCAATCTTGATTTTCAACTTTCAACTTTTAATTTTTTACTTTAGTACTTCAATGCCATTTGTAATTACTCTATATAATAAAGATAACCATAAAACAGTAGATTTAACCAAAACTATGTTCATAAACTCCTTTCTTTAGATTTAACCAAAACTATGTTTAATTTACTTGTAAACTTTGCTTTGTTTTTTGTATTGCTTAACTTTAAGAGTCTTAGTCATTTAATGCTAGAAAAGACCTTTATATTTTATAAGGCTGCCCTCAGTAATATACAACGATCGACTATGTCGATCAATTGTATGTCGATCCCCCTTTTGTGGTAACTCGATCGCACCAGCTTTTGAACCCAACCTAGTCGTGTACACGATCGAATGAAACAAGCCACTTACTTCTTTAAACCGTTATTATAGACGTTATCAATTTGTTTGAGCAGGCAAGGGCAGAGAAGCAACGTATGAGAGAAGACTACACGATTTGCAACGACATTACGGCTGAACGAAAAGCTGTGATCGACAAATTTTTGATGGATGAAGCCCGCAAAGACGACGACATTGCTGACACGTTGTGGGGTGTGTCCAACAAATACAGAACAACATAAGCACCAAAATCAGTTGGAGCTATCGGGAGAACAAAACCGATGGTGTAGGTGCATCAAGTTCGTCTGCTAAATTTGTTGGTAGAGATGGCAAAAAAACCCGTACCCGACGGGGACCCGATCCCCAAACCCGATTTGACTAGGGAATCCCCGAGTTGACCGGGGATGAGGATGGGGACGGGGAATCCCCGAATTATGAAAACGGAGATGGGGGTGGGGATAGGGATATCATAAATCCCCGACCCCGAACTTTTAATGTATAAATTATATGTATATTAATACTAAATGTACTTGTATATATATATATTTATATGTATATGTTAGTTATTGACAATTATTATATTTGAAGTATAATTGTATGTGTATGTGACATTTAATGGATCAAAATCAACAAACATTTTAAAACGTTAAGCACTAACTACGTATTATTCAACCAATATTTTGTCTGAATCAATCATTCGAGGTACTGACTTTTTATATTATATGTGATGTTTCAATATATACAATGCTTTATATTTGAATGAGATTTTAATTAATCCAACTATGTACAATGTACGCTTTTAAGACGTTTTATAGGTCAATTCTTTATATTTCCGATTAGTTATATAATTTTTATGCTTAATTTATAAAGGCAAAAAATCCCCGAATCCCCGTGGGGATCCCCGATCCCCGTTAGGGATGGGGATGGGGATGGGGATGCAAAATGATTCCCCGATTGGGATGGGGGCGGGGATGGGGATGAGAGTGAGAAACGGGGATGGGGATGGTAAATACGATCCTCGATATTCCCCGCCCCGTTGCCATCCCTATTTGTTGGGCAACCTCTGCTAGACGAGGAACGTTTGGCTCGCATTGAGGAATTTACCGGTTATCGGTCTCCTTTGTATGACTCTGCATGCGGGGAGCATTCAGATTAAGATTTATGATTTATGTATTTCGTATCGTTTTTATTTTTAATATATTAATGTTTTTATTTAGTATTGTAATGTTTTTATTTTTAATGAATTTTAAATTAATTTTTTAAAATGTTTGAACTAAAAAAAAATAAAAAATGAACATGGTCGGCCCTTACTGGTGCACCTAATCGCCTGGATGTTGCTGGAAAGAGAAACCTGACGTGACAGAGAAAATGAGAAGGATTGAGCCTCCTTACTGGGGCAGCCTAAGATAGTTAGATAAACATTTTATTTGCAAGATGTTTATATTAGTTTTTGTGAGCCTCTTACATCATTAATATGTTTTTTTAAGTAATTATTGCTCACCTTTCAAAATTTTATCTTTCTTTATACTTGTCTAACGTGACTAAAACATATTTTTTTCATTTCCTAACACAAAACAAAAATTATGTTAATTCCAGTAACATAGAAGGCTATGAAACAAGAAAACACATCAATTATTAATTACTAGTATTTATCTTCTTTTGAATACGAGAAAAAGTAGCACAACTATTGAGGTTTATAAGTTGTTTTGGTTTATTTAGTGGAAATTATGAATTCATCTTAGAGGGATCCTAAAGATAACATTTTTCCTTAATATTTAACTTTGACTTTCAAGTTTCAAATTTCAAGTTTTCACTTTCACTTTTGACCTTTTTTCCATTTTATATAGTAAAGATAGATATCATTAATAAATTGTAAAATTCATTTAGTGTGTGTTTAAAAGATGTAAATGATAAAATGATTTATGCATTATTGTCTTGTAACATTTGATATATTAATTGTACTTTTGAGTGACGAGATATTTTAATTATATTATTAATGATTTGTAAATTTCATTTAGTGAGTGTTTTAAATAAAAAGAATTATTAGATGATTTATGCATTATTTGTTTTGTACCAAAAGCTATATTAATTGTACTTTTGAGTGATAGTGTTTTTATGATATCATTAATTATGACATTCATATACACAAATGTTACAAGTTAGATGATTTATGCATTATTGTTTTGTACCAAGTGTTATATGAATTGTACTTTTGGTTACAAGTTTAGTGGTTACTTTTATTAGAATTTTTTTTGTCTTAAAAATGTTAAGACTTCTTTATTTAGAATGTCATAAACACTTTATATAGTAGTATAGATATAGATATAGATAACACAGACTGAGTGTTACGTCTCATGCCCGATTTGACTAAAAATTAAGACTTTTTACGCGGGAACGCTTTGGCTATAACAACTCGTTGTTACACATACATAAAATGACACTTTACTATAGCTATTAAAACTTTTTCAAATACTTACAAGGACATACACTCAATAATCCCTTTAAAACATTTCAGAAAATTATAAACCAACCCAGAACCCATTATGTGACTTTAATATGTCGCATCATATTTATGGATACACCTTATTGCTTCTAAAGTCAATACGCCGTATCCAAAGATCTGAATACACCGTATTGCCCAATACGCCGTATCTAATACTTGGATACGCGTCTTGCCTTTGAGACAGAATACTTGCAGAAGACCTACATAAACTCCATCACTCACCTACAAACCATTTTGACCACAATACAACACTATAACTTGTACCAAAACACTCATTTAACATTCGAGACTACAACAAACCATAATACACGGAAAATAACCCGTTTGAATCCAATATGGGTACAATTAGACACTAATCCAAAAACCCCATTAAAACATAACACTTACACTCTAACCATTTCCATAAAATACCATTTGACAATCGAATTACTTAACGATCACAATATAAACTTTGACACCCGACAACATACATACAAATCATTTAGAACTCTCGGGGGTACAACATTGACTTTGAGCTTGGTATTCTACCTAGGCTCCTACTTATATACAAACCTTCTAACCCGCCTTCTAATTCTAAGCTTCATCCCAAGCTATAGCATCTTCACCAAAGAACCAACAAAATCATTAACATCTATAACGTAAGCATAAAGCTTAGTAAGTAAAACGAGTATAACACAACATAATACATCAATCAACATATAAGCATCATATACATCGAAAAACTAATTCTTACTTAAACAACAACCATCAATTTACACTATAACACATTTTTTTTTCTTTTTTTTTTTGGAACAGCTAAGAATTTATTAAGAGAAACCCTCAAAAAGAGGAGAGGAAATACAAGCCAAAACATATCTCCAAGAAGGAATTCTGAACAAGGAAAAAAATAAAAAGAGAGATATGTATGCATCACCTAGGATACCAACATACAAACAATCTAAAGCCCAACAGAAAGTTACGTCATATGAGAAGCGATGCAGTATGGATTTGACACCCAGATAATCCAACTTATGGGAAGATTAAACCCTATATTAGAAATCCAAAGAAGCGATAGGGATTGGGTTTTAACAAAATGTCTTCCCTACGAATTCCATGTAACGATTCGAGAGTAGAACATAGAGAGTAGCTTGAAAAAATTTACTTAACGACTTCGAGAGTGGCGGAGAATAATCCAATAAAGCTGATATCGACACCGTGTTGGGAGGCGAATCAATATGCCACCAATTCCAAAATTTACACCATAATTGGGAAATGGACGGACAAGATAACAAATTGTGGTGTAGAGATTCCTCATCCGAGTCACAAAAGACGCAAATAGAAGAAGCTAAAAACAAACCTCGTATACCTTACAACAATATATGATAACACAAGTCACCTATTACTTAGCACAAGAATATACATAACACATATATGTTAGAAATCATTATAACATCATGTTATCATTATTTTACTTACCTTGTATCCAAGCTTCTTTATAACAAAGCACCATCATCGTTCTTGCATCCTAAGCCAATTTCACACAAGTATAAATATTTAAACTTACACTAAAAAAAATACTATAGCTATGGTTTATACAGCCATAAGCTCACCATTTAACATCTTAATTCTTCATACAATCATATATTGATTATATGATAATTAAGCCATGAAATTACTAATCTAAAAACCACATAAACTCAAGATTGCTATAACCTTTAATTAACTTAAAACACCTTTTTACCCAATTCTCCGAACCCTAATTACAAATTCATTAACCAAACACTAATTAATCGTCACTTACCTTAACAATTTGTACTAGGGATTATCCTAATGGATTGTCATCTTCAATTCCTCCAAAACATCTCAAGTTCATCTCCTTCTCTTCTTTCTCTCTTAGACGGATGGAGTATCAACCAAGTGATGACTCATTAAAAAGGGCATTTTAGTCATTTCCTTTAGCCGACTTAGCCATAAATACGTGTATCCATAAATACGGATATGACGTATTGACCTCAGAAGAAATACGGTGTATCCAAGCTAGGCTACCAATACTCCGTATTCCCATTTCTGGATATGTCATATCTAAGCTAATCTCAATACACCGTATTTAATCTTCTCCAATACGCCGTATTGGAGCTACATCAAACTTATACTTATTTTCCACACTTATCTAAAGAATTATTTATCCATAGTCAAACCCCTTATAGACCTGGTCAATTACATTTAGACTCATACCCGTTTGAAAATGGGGTTCGGGTGTGACACTAAGGGATTTAAAAAAGAAAAAGAAGTTTAAAGGGCATACCCTAAGGCGAATGTCTATGTCCACCTCTAATCACAAAACTCGTACGCGTCAATATTTTTTGCCTAACAAAAAATATATATATTAAAGTTTGTAATATGTTATTGGATAGATTGTAGTTCACATACTAAAACAAAACTCGTGTATTGTTTGTTTCATTAAGATGTTTTGAGTTTTAATCAAAATATCGTATCTGACTAATAAGACGTAGATAAAAAGTTTGAATCTAATTACATAAAAAAAAGTGACACGTGTCGCATTTTGGAGTATGACACATCATTCAAACATGTATATAGAACATTTTTTAAAAGTCTATAACATTTAATTGAACTTTTTTAGTTTACGTACCAAAACAATATTTTTGAGAAAGTCCATTGTCATTTAATGATCTAAGACAAACACTACACGACAAATCACACGCTAACTAAAGGTAAAAAATAAATAAACCAAAAAGTAAAAAAGTAAAAAGAACAAAGACAGAACATAACACTATAGTCCACCTCTATCTATAGTTTACTTTCATCATCCTTTTCCCTAACAAAAACAACTACACCTATAGATCTTAAAGAAAACCTCATAAACGCCCCAAAAACCATTACCAAAGAAAACCAATGAGGATAGACACGACGGTGGTGGTTGTTGGATGGCTTCCGACAGTGACTGTGGTGCAAGGAGGTAACATATAGTGAAGCAGATCCATGCAAGTCAAAGTGACTAAAAAGGACAACACCTTCAAGTTTATTAGAGTAAAAGGCATTAAGATAACACATGTACTTCTTTCTCAGTAAGATGTTGCTAGCTCAGACCGAGTTTACCAAAAAAAGATAAAACAAAATTTAAACTTATGATCGTGTCTGACTTAGTAAGGGTTAAGAGGTTATTTGGATGTAAACATCACCTTAGTTAGTTACTTAATTGCTTAAACCATTGTAAATATATACCAATGAGCTACTTATAATAGGTACTTCCGATATTAGTATTTTTTGATAAATATCAATAAAAAATTGTGAGTTATTTAGGTAATTTTAATCTCATCAAAATTTTCTCTTATCAAATAAGCAATACTTGCTAGTATTCACTTATAAGATGAAAAAACAAACATTCAAACTTATATAAAATTTTCGTAAACCTGTAAAAAACAAGCTAACACAAACACCCTTCATATCGATATTTAGAACTCCGCTATGTATAACAACATATTTTTATATTACAATCAATTCCAAATTTAACTAACATATTATATAGTTGATTTAACAGAATCTATAACATATTATGAATTTTTTTGATAACAAAATGTCAAAAACTTATATAAAGTTCATTAAGTGACAATGTATTTCAAACTTTTATCTCTTATATTAAATTTTAGACACACTTTTAAAAAATAAACACATGCTTATGAAAAACTAATTTTTGTTTTTTAGGGTATGTTTGGCGAAGGTTACTATTGCTGAAATTGGCAAAAGAACCAAAGAACGGGACCAAAACAAATAACCGGACCGGAACCGAGAAGAACCGAACCGGATTCAGGCTCGATGGTTCCGATTCTTGTTCTTGAGTTTGAGATTTTTCGGATTTTTGGTTGGTTCAGTTCGGGTCCACTGGTTCTCGATTCTGATAACGCATACCCAATACTTCAAAAAACATGTAATTTTCTTTACTTCTCATACTCAAAACATTTCATGGAATACATTTGTTTCTAAAACCATGAGCAAGTCAGAGACACTTTTTGGTTGAATCTAACAAAACCGCAACTCAGTTTCAGATCGATTCTCTTGTTCTTTAGCTCTTCCCTATTAAAGACGATGCGACTGTGAAAGATATGGAAGAACAATTAGAGAAACTAACAGGAAGAGATAAAGGGAAACAAACGGTAGAACCATAAACGATGTTAATTATTTGGTGGGACAAAGTTTGAAGTTGTTTTATTTTGTTTTTCGAATTATTATGTGTTAGTGTTTTGTTAAACATTTGAACAATGTGAAACTATAAAATAATTGTTTGTTTGAATTATGATTTAGTTCTTAAACGTTATTGGTTTAAACATAAATAGTTGCAAATGCTAAAAACTTCAAATATCTTTTGTTATTGGCCTAATTCATTAGTGCATAAGGTTTTTATTTTATTTTTCAAAAAATCGATCCCTAGCAGGGTAGACCTGAAGAACCGGAACCAAAAACTACATTCGGTTAGGTTCTTGGTTCATGTTTTTTACAAAATTCCGAATCCATTGGTTCCGGTTCCGGACCCGTTCTCATCCCTAGCTGAAACTGTAGATGTAGCTGTACACGAAGATGAAACGAGAGATTAAAAATGAAATTATTTCTATAAGATACATTCAGTAACATTTGATTTTAAGAGCCCACTAGGCCAGGAAAAGCACCCGGAGTAAAGGTGTTCCCACCAATCTACACCTTTTATGAAGTTTGATTTTAAAAGGTTTTTTTTTTTTTTTTTTTTTTTTTTATGCCAAACAAACCTAATATTTTAAATAACTTAGTTTTTCAAAAAACAAGCTTAATTTGCTTATAAATTTTATCAAAATCCAAAAAACTATTATTTTAAGTAATTTTTTTTTAAATATGTAAAAAAAAAAAAAAAAAAAAAAAAAATACACAACCCAAACACCCTCTAAAAATAAAGCCAAAAATAAAAACAAATACAAGTTAGAAAACCCTTAAAATGCTTAAAATGTAATGTTTGACCCAATCGGAATGAAGAAAGACGGCAGTGGCCAGGTTATTAAATGAAACGAAACCTTAGGATTGCACACTTTATACAATCACATAAGGGAGATCGTGATTTGCACACTTGGCGCACTCTAATTTAATAAAACCCTATTATTCTCCTTCCACGTTTTTTAAAATATGTGGCTAGTATTTTTTCGTCAATAATTCTTCTCGTCGGATCCATTCTTTACACTCGAACCAAAAACCCTCAAAAAAGCCAAACACAAGAAGTAGATAAGATAGACACAAACAAACACAAGTTAGAAACCCAAAACCAATAACAGAAAACTCGGCCTTATAACTCCCCCAAAAAAAATAAAAAAAATCTCAAACCCCATCTTTTAACCAAACACTCCGCCGCCGTCGTTTTCCGTCACCGGCCACCGTAAGCCCCCTTATTCCGCCTCCCTGTCTAATTCAATCAACTGTTGCAATAAACCTTGTGTTTAATTTCATTACATCTTTTTATCTAATTGTATTAGGGTTAGGGTTTTGAATAGGTGTAATTGATACTAATTGGCTCGTAATTAGTAATTATTGATTGAATTGTGTTATTGAGATTAATTAACAGTAGTTTAACTTGCGTATTATCGAGTTCGTGGCGTATTGGTTCGTTGTTGCTTTTTATTGATTTAATTGTGTTAGGGTTAGGGCTTTGAATAAGTAAAATTGGTTTAAGATTAATTGATAGTGATTTGGTGTCTATAATATAGAATTAATAGCTTGTCAGCTTATAATCACATCTCGGAAAAAAAAAATAGATATCTTCAATACGACCCCAATCTTTTAACCAAGGGCAAATCGCATAAAAAGGTACTAAACTTATGTTCAATTTTAATTAAAGGTATTAATCTTTTTTCTTCCTAATTTAAGGTATCAATCTTTTTTTTCTTTGCAATCCAAAGCAATCAATAGGTTTTCAGGTCATAATATCTAGTTAGCAGGTGATAATTCAAACACCCTCTTATCTGTTTATTACACCTAAACCCAAACACCCTAATAGCTTAGTTACATCTAAACCCAAACACCTATCTTCTTCAACCTCACAAATTCACCAAAAATTAAAAGGTTTAATTTGAAATTTCAATTTTGTTCATGATATATTTTTACTACAGCATACGATATTCAACCATGGCTCTCATTGAATTAAAGTAATAAACCCACTACTTGCTTGTAAAAAAATAAACATAATTAATGCCAAAAAAAATAAGACATAATTAATGCCACCAATAGTCTTTTTGGATCATAGCACCATTATATTTTACAAACTAATAAATTGATAAAGTTTTTAAAATAAGCACTAATATGATATGTTGAAACATTATTATCCTCTGTTGTTTTACGAGAATAGGTCACATACAATAACTTTTGTTTATAAAATCTGAAAGTATATTTGTATATAAATAAGATGGAGATTGGTGAGCGGTTTGCAAGTGATAAGAGAAGTCAACGGTTTGTAGAGCCTTCAATTAGACAATTATACAAATTGTCGGCTTGATCGACTGTAATTTTAATGGTGATTGTGGTGTTTGATGAGATGTTGAAGAAGGTGACCGTTTGGATTTGGGTTTAATGACCGGTTACCTGAGCATTGGGTAAAAAAATTCTTAAATAGCAAACTTAAAAAGTTTGATACCTTAAATTAAGAAAAAAAAAGTAGGATACCTTAGATTGAAATCAGACATAACTTTAGTACCCTTTTATGCTATTTGCCCTTTAACCAAACATTCCGCCTCCGTGTTTAATTTAATCAACTGATACAATAAACCTTATGTTTACTTTCATTATTATTTTACGTATAATTATGTTAGGGTTAGGGGTAATTGATAGTAGTGGCTTGTTATTGCTTATTATTTATTTTAATTTAACTTGCGTAATATCGAATTGATAGTGTAATTAGTATTTATTGATTTAATTGTGTATTGAAGAAGTGTAATTGATTTTGAGATTAATTGATTGTAATTGAACTTGTTCAATATCGAATTGGTAGCGTATTGGTTCGTTGTTGCTAATTATTGATTTAAGTGTGTTAGGGTTAGGGTTTTGAATTTGTGAAATTGGTTTACGATTAATTGATAGTGATTTGGTGTCTGCAATATAGAATTAGGCCCTGCTTATTTATCATAAGCCGATTTGGGCTTATTTTTTATAAGCTCCAATTTTGTGGCTTATTTTGAGACTTGTCGGCTTTTATAAGTTTATCATATCATAATGAACTTAAATAAGCCGACAAGTCTCAAAATAAGCCGTAAAATTGAGGCTTATAAAAAATAAGCCGAAATTTAAGCCCCAATTTTATGGCTTATTTTGAGACTTGTCGGCTTTTATAAGTTTATCATATCATAAGAAACTTAAATAAGCCGACAAGTCTCAAAATAAGCCACAAAATCGGAGCTTATTAAAAATAAGCCCAAATCGGCTTATGGTAAATAAGCTTAGCCAAACATGGCCAGCTTATCGGCTTATAATCACATCTCGGAAAAAAAAAAAAATAGATATCTTCAATACGACCCCAATCTTTTAACCAAACATTCCGCCTCCCTGTTTAATTTAATCAACTGATCAATAAACCTTATGTTTAATTTCATTATTATTTTACGCATAATTATGTTAGGGTTAGGGTTTTGAATAGGTGTAACTGATTTTTAGTTTACCTCTAAATATTCGAATTCACAGCTTATTCGCTATTGTGTTAGGGTTTGTGTTTTGAATAAGTGAAATTGATTTGAGATTAATTGATAGTGATTTAGCTTGCTTAATATCGAATGGATAGCGTATTGGCTCGTTATTTGTAATTATCGGTTGAATTGATAGCTTATAGGTTTTGTTATTGATGAACTTTGAATGATGAATGTTAGAGTTATGGCGTTGAATTGATGAAATAGATTTGAGCGTACAAGACAGTAGTTTAACTTTGAATGATTGAGTTTATAGCTTATTGGCTCGTTACTGACAACTAGCGGGGTACCCGCGCACAGCGGCGACGATAAGTATAGTTATATGTGTTTGCTTACCCGTTTAGTGAATTCGTTTCACAACACTTCAAATGTATATGTGTTAGTTGTAAGTGTTTGTTTGGGTTACCCGTAACTTTCCCGTAGCTTTCCCGCGATATTATTATTCCCGCATATAGAAATACCCTCGCAATCTCTTACGCGTCAAACACTACCCCAAAAGTATATGATTTTGACGAATCAAGATTATATTGATTGAAATAAATAAAATAAAGGTTAAAGTTGTAAAATTTTGAATTAAAATAAAATAAACCCATTAAAAATATAAAAACTAAAAACTCATAAAAATATATCAAAATGGATGTTGAATTAAAAAGCATAAAATTTTAGAAAATATGGTGAAATTAGATTATAAAAAAAATAAGTAGATAAAAAGATATTTTAATTTAAAAATAAAGATGAATTTTTAGTTGAGAAATGACACATGTCATTTTATAATTGGAGCTCTTTATCTTAATTTTTAGTGGTTAGGAGTTAGGTTTGGAGTTGGTTAAGAAGTGACACATGTCATCTCATGATTGGAGCTCCTTATCTTAATTTTTGGTTAGAAAAACTCTTTCCATAATAAGCAAGTAAAAAAGTCTGAATTTTTAAGCCTTCTAATTTTAGAAGGCCTAAATGAATTATAAAGTAGTATAGATTATTGATGATTTATGCTAGGGTTAATGAAATCAATTTTGATACTTATTGACGGTATGAAAGATTAAATTTTGTAGCTTATAGGTTCATTATTGATTGATTTATGTTAGTGTTTCATATCGATGATAATGATTTTGAGAATAATCAACTTTCGTTTAAGTGGATGTTTGTGTTAGCTTACATAGTTAGCTTATGAGCTTATGTACATGATTGAAAAAGCTAATAAACCCACTTTTGTTTTGGCTTATGAGCTTTTGAAGTTGAGTTTACGGCTTTAAGTAAGCTATATGCTAAATTTGATAAGCTCATAAGCCAAAAAAGTGGGTTTGTTAGCTTTTTAAAATTTATATAAGCTAACACAATTATCCCCTAACCTGGATAAGGTTGCAAGTATGACGTATGGGCCCGTTATTTGTAAATAATGAAATTAATAAACGGTGATTAAACTGTGAAAAACCTCTCCCTTACCGCGCTATACCTGAATTGGGTACCATTGTAATTAAACTTGGATTTATAGCTTAATGGTTGCTGATTGATTTTTTGATATTGTAACAGCATTGGGGTTAGTAAGACTAAGAGATTGTAGAATTATTGGTTGGGGTCTATATGGCTGATCGTAACTTAGTGGCGGTGAAGCCAATATGGGTGAAGCAAGCAGAAGAGGCAAAAATAAAGAGCGAAGCTGAGAAAGACGCGGCTGCTAAGGCAGCTTTTGAAGCTACTTTTAAGGACGTTGAAAAGACTCGAGAGCCCACTGCTGCTTTGTCGGATAGTGACGGCGATGAAGAAGAGGATTTGACTAATAAGCCTATTGGGCCGGTGGACCCATCCAAGTGCACAGCTGCCGGGACTGGTGTTGCGGGTGGGACTGCCTGTGCACCGTCTTCGTTTGTGGTTGTTACGAAGGATTCAGATGGTCGTAAAGTGCCAAATGGTGGAGCTCAGGTTAAGGTGAAGGTTTCACCTGGGGTGGGTGTTGGAGGGTCTGATCAGGAAGGGATTGTTAAGGATATGGGTGATGGGAGTTATACGGTAACTTATGTGGTTCCAAAGAGAGGGAACTATATGTTGAGTGTTGAGTGTGATGGGAGGCCAATCATGGGAAGCCCGTTTCCGGTTTTCTTTAGCGCAGGTATATCTGATCTTTTTGGTCTTTATTCTTTCTACGATGAATTATGTTTACTGTTTAGTACTTGTATGAATTTTAAAAAAGGTGGAAGTGAGTAACGCGTGCTAGCCCCTTTATGTTTACAATTTAAACCATTTATACTCCCATTATCGATACAAGTAAGACAAAGGCACCCAGTTTTAGGAAAGTGCAATAATTACACTGTTTCTTAGGCATATGTCAGTTATGCCCTTTTAAAGGCACACATTCTTATAAGTGCAGTAAACAGATTTCGTGATTTGGTGTAATCAAGCCTAGAGTTGGAACTTGTAAGTTTTGTAATTGAATTTGGAGGTGGACATGTATTTTTGAACAAACTAAAATAGAAGGAGGGGGGGGGGGGGGGGGGGGCATTTATTCTGTGGGGGATGGAGTATATTTATTGCTTCTAGTTGTAGATGTATCCGTTTGTTGAAAATAAACCCAATGCTAACTTATTTTGATTTTTTTATGTCATTATCAGGCACAACTACAGGAGGGCTTCTCGGTTTTGCTCCGCAAATGAATTACCCAAATATGGTTAACCAGACAATGCCGAACATGCCGAATTACTCTGGTTCTGTTTCAGGGGCATTTCCTGGACTGCTTGGTATGATTCCTGGTATTGTTCATAGCGGCTCGGGTGGGGTAGTTCTACCTGGGATTGGAGCATCTCTTGGGGAAGTTTGCAGAGAATATTTAAATGGACGATGTGTCAAAACTGATTGCAAATTTAATCATCCCCCACATAGTTTGCTGATGACTGCTTTGGCTTCCACAAGTACGATGGGAACTCTTAGTCAAGCACCAATGGCACCATCTGCTGCTGCAATGGCTGCTGCACAGGCCATTGTTGCTGCTCAAGCGCTTCAAGCACATGCTTCTAGTGCTCAAGCCAACTCTTCGAAAGACCCTTCTGGTATCTAATTCTTTGACTTTATCTTTGGGTGATGATTTGTACACCATCTTGTTCTGCCATACACCACTAAAATAATGGTTTTACCAACTTTAAACTTTGTTTTATTGACGGACTGGCCTTCTCTTTTTTTTGGTGAAGGGTAAATTAGTCAAAACCGTTTATTTAATGGCGTATTGTAAAAATGTTGGGGTACAAATGACAACCTTTATCTTTTGAATACCTATCATCAAATGCTCTGGAAGAACACTAGTAAGAGTTAAATTAGTTCTTGAAATGGTAAAAGGCTCAATATTTGTTGCTTGTTTGTTGTCAGGACCAGAAGATAAGGCAGCGAAGGCTGATTCTCTGAAGAAAACTCTGCAAGTTAGTAACCTCAGTCCACTGCTTACTGCGGATCAGCTGAAACAGTTTTTTGCTTTTTGTGGCACAGTTGTTGACTGTACTATCACCGAGTCTAAGCATTTTGCATACATAGAATACTCAAAACCTGAAGAAGCTACTGCTGCACTGGCACTAAATAACATGGACGTTTTAGGACGCCCTTTGAATGTTGAAATGGCAAAGTCTTTGCCTCCGAAACCTGCAAATACTGGTTCGTCTTCTTTGCCAATGGTGATGCAACAAGCTGTTGCAATGCAACAAATGCAATTTCAGCAAGCTCTTTTAATGCAGCAAACCATGAATGCTCAACAGGCAGCTAATCGAGCAGCAACCATGAAGACTGCAACAGAATTGGCAGCGGCTAGAGCTGCTGAAATAAGTATGAAGCTAAAAGCCGAAGGGATAATTGGAAATGAAGACGAAACAGTTAAAAGTCCCAGGTATTCATGATTCCTATGTTGTCATTAGTTGTTCTTGCTGAACTTATGGGTTGCTATGAGAGATACTAAGACATTGAACTGACAATAATATGTTTATCAAAATTGATAACCTGCATTACCAGGATGGCATGTTATTTTTTCAAGTAATCATGAAAGCATTTCAGGCCTAGTTTTAGGAGGAGTCATGTATATCACTGTACTGGCAGCTGAACATGTTAGACGTATAATGTACACGTATTATATCTGTTCATGCGTGACATTGATTTCTAGAGTTATCATGTACATATATGAAGTCATAATTTTATAGTAAGTGTAAAATAGAGGCCCAGTCTCATAATGACTCCAGATGTATCTTTCCTAGAATCTATGGTGCACTTCTGTAAGTAGTGTCTTTTACTTAATGAGCATTATCAGGAGGCTAACTGTCTTTGTTGGTTATAGCTTTTAAATTTGAGGTAACCTTTTATTAATGCCCGAATAATTGGAGGGTATCGTTGAACTTTACATTAGTTAAATGACATGCTCAGACTAGGCTCCTTCCTTTAATTGCTAGTCCAAGGTTTCTGTAGTAGCTGATTTGTGTCACAGTTATGGGACATGAAATGGATTTAAAATCTTATTGTATAATCATGAAAAACAAACAAAAGGGACTTGTAGTGTAATCTGGACTTCGTCCATGTGTTGAGATGATGGCATTTGTTTAACTGGAATTTTTTCACATGTATTTCTATTGTTCAAGGGGTGAGAGTTTGCGGTGTTTGTAGATAACATGCTACATTTTCAACATCATTTCTCATTTTTGTTTGATGAGTTTCATCTCCATGTATTCTTGAATCATGAAAACTGAACCTATGAACCTGAATTGGGAATTGACATACAATAATAATGGACCCGGAATCTTTTAGCTCTTTAAATTGGACACTGCATTTCTTATATCTAATCTTACAGAAGGTGACAATCGTCTGTATTTTCTTCAATATTTAATGTATCTGAGTGCTCGTAGGTTACCTTCTCCGGTCCCTGCAAGGTCGAGGTCAAAGTCGAAGTCTCCTGTTAATTATCAAAGGCGGCGGAGATCTCGTTCTTATTCTCCACCACCTCGTCGTGTAAGGGACTATAGATCCAGGTCACCGGTAAGATCTCGCCATTACTCCAGTTATGAGTATGACAGGCGGTCTTTTAGGGACACAAGGGATGGTAGTGACAGAAGTAGGAGACGAGAATATGGCAGAACAAATGATCGTCACTCTTGGAGGAATAGGAGCAGGAGTTTGAGCCCAGTTGCTAGGAAATCTCGTCGCGATGGTTCAGACTCTCCAAAACGTCGTCACGAGAGCCCGACCCATAGGTCGAAAAAGTCTTCACGTGCCACTTCTAGATCTCCAGTTAGTCACCGTGGAAATAGGTCATCACCAAGAACTGATGATCAAACTAAAGACAAGCACCGAAGGCGTTCCAGGTCAGGGTCTTTGGATGACAAGCACCGGTCTAATGATAAGATAGATGAAAACAAGGATGAAAGATCAAAACGTCGTGATCGGAGGCGTTCGAGATCTAAATCGTTGGAAAACAAGTCTAATGATATGATAGATGACAACAGGGATGAAAGATCAAAACGTCGTGATCGGAGGCGTTCTAGATCTAAATCGTTGGAAAACAAGCACCTTTCTGGTGATAAATTAAGTGATGCGAAACAAAGGGATCGTAGGCGGTCTAGGTCACCTTCAGTAGAAGATAAGCATCACTCTCGCAATAGAACTTTGGATGAGGGTAAATCAAAGCACAGGAGAAGGTCCAGGACTAGAAGTCCGGAAGTTAACCACCGGTCAGTCGACAAAACTGATAGAAGTAGGTCGCCTTCAGTAGAAGATAAACATCACAGTCGCACTAGAACTGTGGATGAAGGTAAATCAAAGCACAGGAGACGGTCCAGGACTAGGAGTCCAGAAGATAACCACCGTTCGATTGATAAAATTGATAGAAGCAGAAAGGAGAAGTCAAAGTCAAAGTATCATGGTAGAAGGCAGTCTAGGTCAGTGTCCCCTGATGGCAAGCGTCACAAAGGACGCTCAGATGAACACAAATCGAAACACAGAAGGCGGTCAAGGTCAAAGTCAGCAGAACTTAATCAATTGGGCAATGGGTATTTAGACAGTGGTAAAGATAAAAAGGCGGATCATGAGCAAGGGCCTGTTTTGTCTGGTGATGATAAAGTGAACAATTCAATGGATTATAAAGAGGATGAGGCGTCATTTCCTTCACCTGACGCTGAAAGTGACCGATTTAAGACTGAAATTTATAGAGATGTTGAAAGGGACCACAAGACCGCTGAGACCACTGCCGAAGAAGTATGATATGAGTTGTGTAATAGTCCGCCTAACTTTAAAGTGGTTGACAAGTATGGTGTTTTATGAAATTTGGATTCTGCGGGAAGAAATTGGTTCTGGATATGTCTGCCGCACGGAAAATTTCCTGGCTATCTGTTTAGCGCTCAGAAGTCAGAATGTTATCTCGATCTTTGGGCTCTGTAGAATAAAAGTGTTGTTTGTTTCTTTTGCAGGTTTAACAGGATTATGCTGGGTTCACTCTTTCTGCTGATTTTAATTGGTTTAAATGTTTGAAGAACTTTTCTGCAACCGTAACTGGAGTCTGCAGTGCTATATTTTTAGCGACTTAATCAGCTTAATGTATGTTCTATTACTACCTTCATATATAGGTAGTGATTTTAACTGAAATGTTAATTTAATGAATATTATTTAGTATATTTTGCTAGTTGTTTGCTCTATGTCTATGATTTTTGTGTTATGTGATTAGGCAAGCTGTGTATGATATATAGTTTTCTTTGAGTGACACTCAGTTTTCTTTTAGCAATTAGCGGAAAGGTTTGCCTTTCATGGTATGTTGGCCGCATTATAATTCAAACGCATGCAGGTTGCTGGCTGGTTTCTTTTGGCGGTTTGTCGGATCTATTTCGCAGGGTTTTCTTGTCTGATTGTATATAAAAAGGTATGGAGCTGAACATTAGTTCTCGATGGCAGGCTTCTTGACGTTGAGCTTGCCACCCAGTTTATGAATCTTTTCGAGTTTGGGGTGGTTTGAAATGAAACTTAACTCTAAAGTATCAGATTGCAATAATAAGATTTCCTGTACCTTACTGGGTTCTTTTTTCCATTTTTCTCTTCTTTTTCTATTTTTTTTGCCTCCCCCCTTTCTTCCTTCTCTTTTCCTTTTAAAATTATTTACTTAGGTCAGATTTTTAAGATCGACTACAACCAGATGTCGCTGAGTTGACTAGCATCGTTGATGCATGAAGTTCGCAGCAGATTGGCTAACTCGTGTTCTGGGGTATATTGATCAGCAGGTATTATAGTTTTCTAAGCATCCTAGTTATCTTGGAATTGACATTGCTATGTATGTAATGTTAATGTAATATGCTGGGACATGCTTGAATGCTCAAGGAACGCGGATTCCGCTGCAAATGTTGTGAAAATTTGGATTTTAGAGACGTTCGCTCAAATATTTCATATAGAGCCATATTATATGCATCACACCAACTACTTCTGGAGGGTCATTAACTGACTACTTTCAGATCTCTGAAACTTGAGTTTTCTTTTACCCAAGAAGTTAACTTTTTCTTGCTATCGTATGATTAACTATTTTACTGATGAGACACGCCTTGGGCTTGATGCTAACATCCCCATCATTGCTTATGGGTGTTCCAATGTTGCAATTCTTGATGTAGCTGTAGCTGTCAGAATGTAGCTGTCAAGTTTAATCGTGTGTAGTGGGTGTTATTGCATTTGTGTTGGGATTAGAGAGTAGTATATTGTGCAAAAAAAGGAAGACGTGGTATGATGTATGCACACATATGCTCATAAGATTAGAACTGAAAATTTATAGTTCCACGTGGGCATTTTGAAGTTGCATATTGAACGATTAGGGTGAGTTGCATAACAAATTGGAACTTGGTAGTGTCAGAACGTGCAAGTTGTAGCAGTCAAAATGCACATTTTGGATGACCGTTTAATAGATTTGACGTGTTAAATATGGTTTATATGGCTTATGCATGAGTGCTTCGGGTGATTTGCAATATGTTTGACCCATTCAAGTTACCTTCTATAATAAGTTATTTTGACTTAACCTATTTGATATGGTGTTTGTTTAGCTGAGATATAATTCATTTAATTAGTTGTAGATGAAACTCACTGAAACCAAAACGTAAGCGATGTCCAACTAAATTTGCAAAAGAAGCTTTGGTAGACGATGTAATACTCCTCCCGTTTTCATCAAGTAGTGAATAGAGGATTGTTTTGCTCTGTAGGATCTGTCCAAGATTGTTGTCGACGCATTAGAAGTGCATAAATGGTGCACACTTTAGGTGTTAGCAGCCCTTTGGTAGTTGTATATCAGTAAAGGGTATTGATATCTAATTATTGATAGTTTGGTGAGGACATTAACCACTTGATAGTTTGGTGCATAAATGGTTTGGCTCTACAACTTGCTCAAATATTCTGTTTTTGGAATCAAATAGTCCTTTTTGAATATAATTGACATAGCTAGTTTAGGGTTAGAATTTATCAGGAAAAATGATGACGCAATGGTATTTAATGAAACAGTATAAATATATAATGATTAACCGTGGATATGATCAGTTGGCTGACTAGGTTCGAGTCCATTATTATGTATTTTGCATTGAGAGAATCTAATGTTTTGTTTTGGTTTTCCAGCATGAGATTCAAGGGCTCTTATTCTAAACTAGGCATATCTAAATGGATATAACTTAGTTTCGTGATCTTATTTTGAACTAGGCATCATTTTAAGAAATAATTAAACGTTTGTAATATCCCAACTTTGACGACTAATTTCAAAGACTTGGTTAGGACTGAAATTGTTTTGAATGTAACCTTCTTCTAAATGTACCTAGCATTAGGTGAACTGTGTTATTGTTTTTAAAGAAATGACTTGGCAAACATTGTAATGATTGCGGTTTATGTAATTTGCTTCGTTTGGCAATTTAAATGAAAATATTTGTTTGAGATAGAAGAGATGGTTGGCGCAATGAATCAAGTTGAGTCCTATTTGGTAATTTTGTCTGTTGGCATCCTATATTATCGGACCGTGTATCTAAGCACTGGCGGAGCTATGAAGGGGCAAGGAAGGGTGGTGCCCCCCCCACAATTTTGTCCCCTAATGTATTTTTGTTGTATTTTACATGATAAAAAATATACATTACATTTTTTACCCTCTTAAATCATGAGATTTACAGGTTTGGCCCTCCCACAATTTATAGTCTAGCTCCGCTACTGTATCTAAGATATTATGTGGTAGATAGGTTATAGTTTTCCGTAATAAAAGTTCAGTTGCAGGTTGTAGTTTTATGTTAAACAATGATCTAAAGAAGTATAGATTAGGCGGGAGTAAAGAAGAATAGAGTAGTAGTAATTAAATTGAGGTAGTTGTATTTTGCATAAGATGTGATCAATTTCTAAATAGTGTAGGGGATGGGGACCTTTTTTTGGTGGCGAAGAATGGTGAGAATTGACAGTCGATAGCATTGATTTTCCATTAGGATCACGTTATTAAAGGGATGTTCTTGGTATCGGACTGCACCAATACGGCATATATGTTGACCCATACATGTCTGATCTATATCCAAATATGTGTATCTAATCTTCATGTTTTTTGTTCTAATTTGTGTGCTTAAACAGTTTTGGCACAAACGGATCATTGTGAGATGGTGTGGTATGATGGATAGGTTCATTACCAATTTATTTAAAGTATAATTTTTTTTTATTATTGTTTGTTGTAATGAGGGTTCAAAAAATAACCAGTTCTCAATAATTATTCGTGCATTTTTTGCTTCTTCACCTCTTTTTTTATTTTATTTTTCCCCGCATAACATATCTAAAACCATCATTAAGGATTGTTGACATGGTAGATACAAATGTAGACGCATTTTTTTTTTTTTTTTTTTTTTTTTTTTTTTTTTTTTTTCTCGTAATTTGATATGGGCGTTTTCCTTATTATCACCTTCTTTCCATAACAAGTGTTCTTAGGTTGTTCAAAAATAAGTGTTCATTTCATATTTTTTTTGGGTAAAAGGTCTTCCACCCGGTAAAATATATTACTCAAAAAAACAATTAAGTACAATGGAATGTGGCTGGGATACCACATTAACCTCAAGCAGCCGCTTGAACAACCACTAAATCATTCATGACAGGCCATAAATGATTAACTAGTTACACACAACTAGACACCTAAAACAAAAACAAGCATAAACTAAGACACATCAACCTTTATGCTAAAAAAAGTAAAAGCAACTTATCCAAGTCTAATGTCATGGATGGCGGCAACCTTTAATTGGGCCGCAAATAGACCACAATCATCAAAGTAATCATCTTCATAATCATTGTAGTCACATGTACCATCTTTCCATTGCTCCAAAAGACTACTCTTGTTCCCTCCACTACCAAAATAATTAGTCTCATTAGGATATTCCAGAACTTCATCATCGTCACTATCAGAAACAACCACATTACCTACCTTAGAGAATGGGTTACCCAGCTTAGTTGAAGAATCAACCTTTTTTAGATGTTTACCATCATCATCCACAAGAGTAACCTTCCCCTCAATAATTAGCTTTTTAAGCTTTCCAATTTTCTCAACAACAGGAGTAGTACTAGTGCTACCATAATCGTCCAAAGCAGAAGTACAAGGAGAGGAAGAAGTACTAGGCTTAGTAGCCGTAGCCTGCTCCTTCTCCTCACCACTCGGAGGAAAACCATCAACACCCTCCTCACCTAACGAATTCAAAACATCAAAAGGATTGAAAGACTTGGTGTTCATACCCGATTTATTATTGGAAGAAGAAGTCTCTTTTTGAACCTTAGGATCAGAACCTTGCTTAGTAGCTGTCGTCGATAAAGGTCTCCAAAAATTAGGTTTTGGCTTGTTAAGCCTAACACCACCAATGGGCCGAGATTAAGACGAATCAGCAACACTCTTCCCTTTATTCTTTCGATTTCTTACCTCAATGAAGCCCTCTTCATGATTATCCACCAGATTAAACACCTTGGCTGCCGCATTAATGTCATTTCGAACAGTCTCCTTGACACAATTTGGACAATCAAAAAGAGCATGCCCAAATGATTTACAATCAATACAATGAGGAGGCTTCCATTCATATTCGACGTTAATAATTTCGGTATTATAACCATTACCTTCTTCATTCGGAATAGCCATTGTAACTTGGCTCTTCAATTCAGATTCCGCGCTTACTTCAACTAAGGCACGAGCAAAACTAATACGGCCCCATGACTCAACACACATAGAACTTGTGAATGCATCCAACATAATAGGTTTCCCTCCTTGTGAAGCAATCAAGCTCAAACCATCCTCTGAATAAGCAACCAAAGGAACTTTATGCAATTTAATTCAAACTCATACCTTGTTTACCTCGTTCCTATTAAGAGATAAAGTAGGAGTCCATTTGTTAAGAATAATAGGCGAGTTACGAATTAACCAAGGACCTCGTTCCAAAACACGATCCACACCCTCCTTGGTAGCAAACTTAAAAAGATACACACCATCACCATTTTTCATTAGCTTTTGCAAGCCAAACTTCCCCCATGTGTTAGTAACATAGCTTTGAACATTAGGGAAGACAATAGTCTTACCAAGGAAGTAACCAACTAACGTATTTTCATACCGACATAGTACCTTTTCCATAGCAGCCCTAGGAAGCATTGCGTCATGGGATTCTACACGATCCTCATTAACCAAAAGCCTAAAATTCACCTTCGGAAGAATACGAGCAGCATTGAGAACATTGGCGAACGAAGTACTCTTATCATGTGATTCTCCGAACGTATTATCAGCCCTACGATTACCCTCTTTAACCAATGGATTCACCATATTAGGAGTAGGTGTATCAGAATGCACCATACCTGGATCAATATCAGCTGAACCACGTTTCTCCTTCACCCCACTACCACTCCCTCTCCCTTTATCATTCAAAAACCCGTTTTCCATTTACAAATCATATAGAATGCAGCCAAACCAGACCAACATAAACCAATTGCCACTAACAGGACCAACACCACAAACCAGTAAAAATAATCAATCCACAAAAATGATTTTGTGATTAAAAAAATAGAGCATGATCGTTGTTATGGCTAAAATAATCAAACACCCACCAACCGACTAATATATTAATCCACAAGGAATCTTTAATAGTTATGTAGTCGAATATAAGTGGCTTATAGTATAATATTATGTGATGACGTACCCTCCGATCAGGTCGAAGGACCCTCCCTTCGGCCTCAGTCGAAATTACATTACGAAGACCCAAGTCTTTCTTCATAAGTCATTGGTGGCGTAAAACCATTCATCATTGACATGGTTACCAGTTGGGAATCCGCCAACCGAAGGCCTATGCCTTTCGGTGTCTTCCCTTGAAGATGCCAAGACAAATAAGAACCTTGACTTGGTCTTCCCCCACGTTCCCACTATGTCCTTAGCTTCCCCGCCAAGTCCGAGATAGTGGGGATGAAGCCCTAGCGGTTACCACAAATCAGGGGACGCCCCCATGATCTCCTAAACGTGTGCTAACACTCTCCAAGCTATTTTCATCACCTATAAATAGGTTGGACGAGTCATTTCAATGGTATGTTCACTCAACACAGCATTTTACATACATCATATTATTTACAACTCATATCACATACTTACTCTCACGCCGGAGGTGGTTTGCAGGGCCCAATCCCTGCGCAATCACTTAACGAAGTGTCTACTATTTCTTATTGCAGATTGACTACAAGTTTGGCGCAAGCATATCACCCCTCATACCCTTCGATCATCATCGAAGGCCTGGTCGTACGAATTATTGTACAATCAGTGGCGCCATCCGTGGGACCCGCTACTATTGGTCTCGTTATTCCAAACTTACACCCAGTCAATCACTCTCACTAGTTTTACGGCATGAATCAAGGAAGAGAAGATACACCCCCTCCGGGTTTCTCGACCTTGACACCAATCCCAGTCAATGATCCTAACAACCTTCCCAATATAACCGCATCCACTTTTACCACACGATCTCACCCTGAAATAACTCCCAACAACCATGCTTCAACCTCGGCTAACCCTGAACCGGTAATTAGTCCAGCGTTTGTCGAAGCTAACATCGAAGCATTAGAATCTTTACTAAGGGCTCGAAGGAGGCAAGCTCGGAATGTGGAGATGCGTAGGGAGTTAGAATATTCAAGCGATGAATATGACGAAGAGTTGGAGATGGAGACTAGGCCCTTGGCTCCAGGGGCTACACGTTCAGTGCTAAGGATAGGGTCTCCGAGCAGTCGAAGGCCTAGTGGAAGGTCGGTTGGTTTTGAAGACGTACCGGAGAGGGCTCCGACTAGACGGGAAGGTACGATAGAAGGCTCCAATGGAAGGAGTCACCGAAGGGATGCTACGGGGGTTAATTTGCCACCACTTTTGGCGGCTCATCTGGGAAGAACTGAGGCAAGGGTTCCGTTGCACTCTTCTCACGCATTCGGCGTAGAAGGCAATCCATCTCAAATGAATAGGGGAGGAAATCTTCCTCCTCATGGTATGTACCCTCCTTTTCAGGCTCAATCTTACCCTCAAAGGGTTTATCCCCCACCTAATGGGCAGGCTAGCAACCCCAGTTTTACTCAACCATACGGAAGTATGCCCTACGGGCAACCTATGGTATACCCTTCGTACCCTGTCGGAAGTCACCCACCTTGTATACCTACTGCTTACCCTCAATGTGTTAACCAAAACCCTGTTGGAATACCTCCAAATCATAACCCCGTATAATGCTGCCCCCACATACATGCCACCTTATAACTGCCTTTATTCGGAGCCCATGGGCTCCACAACACCCTTCGTAAGATGGATAGAAGACTACCCTTTATCCGATGGGTTGAAAATGCCCGCGCATATTGGCACGTATGATGGGAAAGGGGATCCGGATAACTTTTTACACTTATTTGAAGGGGCTATTAGAATGCAGAAGTGGGTTATGCCTGTTGCTTGTCATATGTTTACATACACCCTACGAGACTCTGCTCGTATATGGTGGAATGGGCAAAAACCAGGTAGCATTGTGAATTTGGATGATCTCAAAGCCAAGTTCAGATCACATTTTAGCCAACAGAAAAAGTTTACAAGAACACACCTAACAGTGCACAATATTAAGCAGAAGGAGAACGAGAGTACCAGAGCTTTCATCACCAGATACACCGATGACATGTTACAGATAATGGGCTTGCATGAGGACCAGCACATCTCAGGGTTCGTGCATGGCCTACGAAACAGAAGTTTGGTTGAATTTCTCTCCACTGATCTCCCTGCAACCTATAAGGGTTTGGTGGAGAAGGCTTACACCTGGATCGAAGCAAAAGAAGTGTCTACCAACGGGGCTCCGGTCGAAAATAAACAAAGTCACAATAAAGCCCCGAAGCATCCTTCATGGGAAGGGTCAAGGAACAGACACAAAAACAGAGACAGGTTTACACCGTATCACAAAAACATCAACCATGGGCTCTTGGCTAATCTGTCCAAATCTCCAAGGGAGATACTTGCTACGAAAAAGACGGCAAAGACCTTTGATCCTCCTCGCTTGGCAAACAGAGGAAGGCCAGAGATACTTTTAAATTTTGCTACTTCCATGATGATTACGGACACGACACCAACAATTGCAGAGAGCTCAAGAAACAGATAGAAGAGGCCGTGAAGTCCGGCCAATTGGGACATTTGGTGAAGGGTATAAAGAAAGGTAAAGACAAAATCTCTGACACACAGTTGGGGAAAGATACCACACCTGCCGAAGCACCCATCCTAATGGTGTACAAGGGGGATTCTAGTTCAAAGAGGAAAGAAGCGGAGGAAGCCTTGCGCGGAGTAGGAGGTGCCACTTTTCCTTCAATCACATGGGAAAGTTCTTTCAAATGACCCCGTGGTCATCAAGGTCTTGATCTCCAACAGATAAGTAAACAGGGCCTACCTCGACTGCGGTAGCTCTTGTGAAGTAATCTACGAACGCTTTTTTCTAAAGCTCAAGCCTTCGATAAGGTCGAAGAGAGTAGATTCGAAGGTACCTTTAGTAGGGTTCTCAGGGGAACACTCATGGCCCTTGGGAGAAGTTACGATTGGAGAAGGAATGCTAAAAAGAACAGAAACTCTAGTTTTCACGATCGTAAGGTCTGAATCTCCCTATAACCTATTGATAGGGAGAACGGCATTGCAGAAGATGGGTATCGTTGTCTCAACCATACATGCCGCGATCAAATTCCAAACACCCTTCGGCATTGGAACGGTTTTCTCCAGCTATAAAGTGAAGGGGCCTACGAAATTAGTCAAAAGGATCAAACAGGTTTCGGAAGAGCCTCCGAAAGATGTCCTCAGTTGTACTGACGCTGAAGAACGCATTGTGGTAAATGATTAGTATCCTGATCAGACGGTGGTAATCGGAAAGCAGCTCCCAACCTCCTTTAAAGCAGAATTGGAAAAGGTACTTCGTGCTAATGCAGATGTCTTCGCATGGACCTACTCTGACATGAAAGGGGTCCCCAGAACTCTCATCATAGACGGAAAGCCCTTCGGAACTGAACACAAGCTCAATAAGTTCAAACATATTGAACCCATCAAACAAAACCGTCGAAGCCTGGCTCCTGAAAGAAATGCAGCTGCATGCAAAGAAGTGGACGAACTTGTAACAGCAGGTATACTCAGAGAAGTGAAGTATCAAACTTGGGTGGCCAACCCGGTGATGGTCAAGAAGCATGATGGAGGATGGCGAATGTGTGTAGACTTCACAGATATTAACAAAGCCTGTCCGAAGGACTGCTACCCTCTGCCAGAAATCGACTTGAAGGTAGAATCCTTGTCAGGGTTTCGGCTGAAGTGTTTCCTAGACGCTTATAAGGGATACCATCAGATACAAATGGCGAAAGAGGACGAAGAGAAGACAACCTTTTTTACAGGAAAAGGCGTTTATTGTTACAAAAAGATGCCTTTTGGTTTGAAAAATGCAGGTGCCACCTACCAACGTTTAGTGGACAAAGCCTTCCACAAGTAGATAGGTAGGAATCTGGAGGCGTACGTAGATGATATGGTCATCAAGAGCAGATCGGAGGAGGACATGCTCTCCGACATCAAAGAAACCTTCGACCAGCTTCGCGCTGTCAACATGAAGTTAAATCCCAAGAAATGTTCCTTCGGCGTAGAAGAAGGACAATTTTTGGGGCATTTGATCACCAAGCAAGGTATTAAGGCCAATCCTTCGAAGGTCAAGGCCATCACGGATTTGCAACCTCCTAAGTCCCTAAAGGAAGTGCAAAGTCTGAACGGAAAACTAGCAGCCCTCAGCAGGTTCCTATCGAAGGGTGCAAACAGATCTTTGCCGTTCTTCAAAACGCTCAAAGGATGCACGGACAAAAAGACGTTCCAGTGGAGTATAGATGCAGAAGAAGCCTTTCAAAAGCTCAAGAATTTCATGGCTATTCTACCTACACTTACCGCCCCAATCAAAGGCGAAGTGTTGTTTTTGTACATCGCAGCCTCCTTCGAAAGCATCAGCGATGTGTTATTGGCAGAAAGGGAGAAGAGGCAAATCCCTATCTACTTCGTTAGCAGGGTTCTCCAGGGAGCTGAGCTAAATTATCCAGCATTGGAGAAGCTAATTCTGGCCTTGGTCCATGCTGCGAGACGCCTTCGAAGGTACTTCCAAGCTCACCCCATAACCGTACTTACTGATAAGCCAATTAAGCAGATACTTTCGAAGCCAGAGAAATCTGGAAGGATAGCTAAATGGGCCATCGAGCTAGGAGAGCATGATATTGAATACAAGGGCAGAAACTCAGTCAAAGGGCAAATATTGGCAGACTTTTTAGCAGAGACACCCTCCGAACCGAAGCATGACACAAAGGTTGTTAAAAAAAAGCCTGACAAAGCAATCGAAAGGTGGAAACTTTATACTGACGGAGCCTCCAGCTCCGATGGTTCCGGCGCAGGCCTCATACTTGTTGATCCCAAAGGGAAGGAGTACACTTACGCACTCCGTTTTGAATTCGACGCTACGAACAATGAAGCGGAGTACGAAGCCTTGCTAGCAGGCCTTCGACTAGCCAAAGACATGGAGGTAGAAGACTTGGATATCTTCGTTGATTCACAACTCGTAGCCAATCAGATAAAAGGCTCCTACGAGGCAAGGCAACCTGTGATCAACCAATACCTGGATAAGGCCAAGGAAATGCTCGAAGGGTTCACATCCTACAACATAGAGCATGTTCGGAGAAACCAAAACAAGAAGGCGGATGCCCTTAGTAAACTGGCATCAATGGCATTTGCTCATTTAACTAAAGAAGTTCTGGTCGAAGTGTTGGCAGATAGGTCCATCGTCCGAAAGGAAGTGTCTGACGTGATACAAGAGGAAGACTCAAATTGGATGACTCAAATTAGAGAGTATCTAATAAGTGGTATACTGCCGGAGGATCAGAAATTAGCTCGAAAGGTCCGCATCAAAGCACCACAGTATAGGATCATGGGGAACTACTTATACTGAAGGTCTTTTCTTTCCCCATGGCTACGCTGTGTAGGACCTAGACAAGCCGCCAACATCATTCAAGAAGTACATGAAGGATCCGGCGGGCTTCACGCAGGACCCCGCTTCGTTGTTTCTAAAATCATGAGGGTCGGGTATTATTGGCCTTCGATGCACAGGGACGCCGTTGACATCATTCAGAAATGTGAAGGCTGTCAAGTTCACTCAAGGGTTCCGAGGCTACCAAAACAAGATATGACCTCTGTAACCTCTGCATGGCCCTTCAGCCAATGGGGGATAGATATTGTAGGTCCTCTGCCAGTTGCTCCAGGAGGAGTAAAGTTCTTGGTCGTAGCCATCGACTATTTCACTAAATGGGTGGAAGCAAAACCTTTGGCATCCACCACAAGAAGGCACATGGAAAAGTTCGTATGGGAGCATATTATCTGTCGGTTCGGAATACCTCACATCATCATTTCAGATAATGGGAAGCAGTTCGCGAAAGGGGTATTCCCAGTGTTTTGCAGAGGCCTAAATATCAAACAATCCTTCACTTCCGTCTACCATACTCAAGGTAATAGACAAGTGGAAGTTACCAACAGAGACATCATAGAAGGAATAGAACGAAGGCTGGGTTACAGTCACCACGGTTGGGTAGATGAACTACCTCAAGTACTTTGGGCTCACAGAACGCATACAAAGTCAAGTCATGGGGAGACACCTTTTAGCTTGACATATGGCACGGAAGCTGTCATCCCTTCGGAAGTAAGTGTCAAAACAGAAAGAGTCATGAACTTCGAGGCTGCAGAAAATGAAGAAAGGCTCCGCAGCAACCTAGACCTACTCGAAGAACGAAGGGAAATAGCCTCAATCCGGGAGGCTATCCATAAGCAAAAAATTGAAAGATACTACAACAGTCGGGTTCAGCCTTCGACCTTCAAACCAGGGGAATACGTCCTTCGACTCAACAACGCAAGTAAAGCTGAGTACCAGGGTAAACTAGGACCTACATGGGAAGGGCCCTACGTTGTTAAGGAAGCATATGGCAACGGAGCCTACAAGATGGAAACCCTGGATGGAGACGTTATTGATAGAACCTGGAATGGCACTAACCTTCGTAAGTTCTACGTATGAAACTTACAATGTCTAAGGACATTCTCTATTTTGCTTTCAATCAATGTATTTGCATTCTTCTCACTTGGGGAAAGAAGCATTAATGGTAGGCGTCTAGTATTCATTTCTTAAAATGATGTAATCCTCCCTACCCACTTAATGACAATAATACATTTCCCTCAAATCTCTTGTTTCGTTCAATACAACAAAGATTTGCCCACCAAGTCGCTTTATAAGTTTCAATTTCGAAGGTATGTACAAAGACTAAATAACATGTCTTGCTCATATGCATAACATCCATCTCAACTTCACATTAACTTTCCTATATGGCCTTAAGGTATTTTAAGCCTTTCGCTGCCCAAAGGATCAAGACGGAGTGGGTCGCGACCCTCTGTCAGCAGTCAAATTATACGATTGCTAATATTCTTGGTGAAGTAACTACACACAATGAGGCTATGCATCTACCATACGCCTTAGGTTGTAAAAAACATTTTTACGTAAGTAAAAATAAAAAGAGAAGAATCACGCATGGCAAAATTCGAGCCCTAGTGGCTTCAATGTAGATTTATGACTAGGCTAACTAGTCTAAAACAGGCTGTAGCCTTAACGATCCAACAAAATAAAATATTGTCTTAGGCCGTAGCCTACGTCACACATACCACATGTTAATTGTTTCATCGGGCACGAAGCCTGGAAAGGAACATAGACAATTGTTTTAAACATGGTACATACCACCCTGAGGATCAAATTACAACCACATGGTTGCCTTCATCAAACCTTGGAATGAGTGGGATCAGCCGAACCTGGAGAGGGGACCTTGGGTGACGGAGTCTTCTTGGAGGAAGTCGGAGGCTGGACTGTCCTTGGCTTCTTGGCCAGCAGGTCCTCAATTGAGGCCGCTGGGTCCTTCGTCACATCTGCCAGGAAAGGGAACTCTAAAGCAGTTAATTGATTACCTGCATCATCATACTCTTTTTCATGAGTTGCCCTATAGTAAGGAACTTTTTCCAGCATCACCGGTTCCCCAGTCTTGGCTATCTCCTCCAAAGTGGTACACTTACCATGGAAAATGGCAGCATTCACCACATTCCCAATGGCAATCCCCACATCATCGCTATGGTAAAGTTCCATAGCAACATAGGGGATCACCTTGGTTATCAGGTCCACCCTGTCCTTCTTCAGCATTTTCAGACGAAGGTTTAACCCATCCACCTTTTCTCGGAGCTTGATCTCTTGGTCCAGCAACTTCGCCCTTTCTTGTTCGAGGCCTCCACACTTGGATGAAAGAACATATATCTGCTCCTTATAGACAACGACCATTGAGCCTTCGACAGTTAGCCTGCTGCATTCAGCCTCGCTCGTTGCCAGCTGACCTTTGAGCTTTTCATTCTCAGCTCTGAGATCTTGCACCAAGGGGTTCTTGTCAAAATCCTCCAAGGCATCTTCACACTTCTTCTCTGGGTCTGCATACTTTTGATCACTAGCCTTCTCCCTTCTCAGCATAACATCCATTTCTTCTCGAGCTTTTGAGACAGCACGGAGCAGTTCCCTTGTCCTAGCATTGAGCTGATTGTCTAGCATGCACTAGCGGATATAGCTTTTGTCATGAAGGTCTCAGAGCCTTTCTATGGACATGTTATCCATCACCCCCTTCCACTTGGGTGGGATTACATTACTCACGAGTTGGTGACAAGATAGGGGAGAAGGAAGTTCTTTCGTATCAGGAAGTCCTGCAGCATATATAAATGTGTTAACATATTATTACTGGTATTTAAATTTTTGTTACAGGTATGAAACATTACCATGAATATCATCACCGCTGGGCCCTTCGATGGCTGGAAATACCACAACCTTACCATGGGCACTCTTTTGCCGGGTAGTTCGAGAGGGAGGAGTAGGTAGGATAAGCTTCCTCTTAGAATCAGACTTCACAGCTTTAGCACTGCCACCTTTCCTGCTTCAGACCCTCTCACATATGCCGGAGGGTCCTACGATGGCCAACTGTCCTTCGGAGACTGGTTCGTCAGAGTCATCAACATTCTCCACAAGTTGATCTTCCACATCTATGGGTTCCTTTGATGGAGGAGCAGGCGATACAGGTTCGATGGGCTGGGCTTCCACATCATTGTTGTTTATGGACACTGATGGAGAGCCCACGCCATAGCTTGTCTCTTGGGGATTCTTTGGAAGGAAGCTTACTTCCTTTGCACCACCAGCCACCACAAAGTTCCTGAACGACATCTCTGCACAAAGAAGCAAATAAGATAAATATCAGAAAGATAAGTTCTTATTTTTTATTTTAATAAAAAAAGTACATACTTTCTCCATCACAAATAATCTCAGGTACCAAAGGAGACCCCTCCCATCTTTCAGCAATGCCAGCCATGAAGAGGATTGGCTCAGGGAATGTTTGGCAGTCAGCTGGATGGCGAGCCAAACGTTGATACAAAGGGTTTCTTCTCAAAGTATAGGGTAATGGATCGTTGAACCTTTTTTCATCATATTGAAATTTTGGGTTTAACAATGCAGAGTATGCCGGAGGGATAATGGTGTTTTGGATATAAAAGAATTTTCCTTTCCAGTTCCTTATGTTCGTAAAAGGCCTATCTATCAGAATTGGCACATCCCTCTCACCCCTTTTGGCCAAGGTCAACCAATCTCCTCCCGGATATAGATTCAGAAAACCCCTAAGCACAGTCAAGGATGGTTCGAACCCATAAGCTTTGCACATCACGATGAATGTCGTAAGCTTGGCTAGGCCAAAAGGGTTGAACCTAGAAATGTGTACCTCATAATACCGGAGGAATTCTAAAATCATAGGGTGCAAGGGTATCCTAAGATTGGAGGTGGTGAATGCATGGGTATACAGGCCTACATAATTTTCAGGGGCATCAAATATCCCTTGACTTTTACTAGGTAGCATGATTTTATGTTCCTTTGGAATTGGCTAATCGGCGAGGAACGCTTTAAGCTCCTCCCTTGTTAATGTGTAACCTTGTTGCTTTATTACAAACTTTTTATTGGTTGACATTGATTCTTCTAAAGAACACAATAATGTACTTGAAATACAGAGAAGAAGGAGCACTTTACCTTGTTTGATCGAAGGCTTGATCGGAAGAGGTTTTAGTAGGTGAAAAAACTTGGGCAGAAGTTAAAGTTATGTTAGGGTTTTTGTTTTTCAAATTTATATACCCCTACATATAATAAATCTTGGCCCTACGCGTGTCACAATTATCTCCTTATCGCCGGATTTCAAAACTAGTTTAAATTTTGAAGGGACGTTTACTTTTACCGAGGATAAGGGGTGGTTAGAATAATTGTTGGCATTAATTACGGTCAACAGATGCAAGACTTTTCACCTTCCTTCGTTTTTTGTGACGAAGAGGTAGTTTTGTCTCTGTTTCTGAGTCGTAAGCAATATTTCTTGTTCGTACATATCACTTTCGACTGGGGGGCTTGATGACGTACCCTCCGATCAGGTCGAAGGACCCCCTTTCGGCCTCAGTCAAAATTACATTACGAAGACCCAAGTCTTTCTTCATAAGTCATTGGTGGCGTAAAACCATTCATCATTGACATGGTTACCAGTTGGGAATCCGCCAGCCGAAGGCCTATGCCCTTCGGTGTCTTCCCTTGAAGATGCCAAGACAAATAAGAACCTTGACTTGGTCTTCCCCCACGTTCCCACTATGTCCTTAGCTTCCCCGCCAAATCCGAGATAGTGGGGATGAAGCCCTAGCGGTTACCACAAATCAGGGGACGCCCCCCATGATCTCCTAAACGTGTGCTAACACTGTCCAAGCTATTTTCATCACCTATAAATAGGTTAGACGAGTCATTTCAATGGTATGTTCACTCAACACAGCATTTCACATACATCATATTATTTACAACTCATATCACATACTTACTCTCACGCCGGAGGTGGTTCGTAGGGCCCAACCCCTGCGCAATCACTTAACGAAGTGTCTACTATTTCTTATTGCAGATTGACTACAAGTTTGGCGCAAGCATATCACCCCTCATACCCTTCGATCATCATCGAAGGCCTAGTCGTATGAATTATTGTACAATCATTATGAATATGAACAATAAAGATCAATAACCCCAACAATTGATTATAATTTATGCACACTCGCCTAGACAAAAACAATATATATTAAGATATAATTGTCCTTGTCGTCGATCGGAATAAATTAATGAATGGTCGGTTGAGGATTTTTGATCGCCGCTTTTCGGCTAGGGAGAGAAAGTTACCATGAGTTTCATTTCATATTTTAACCGATCAAAAGAGATTTTATTGAGTAGATATGAGATTTTATTGGTGAAAAGCGCAGATAGTGGGTATTCCCAAAACTTTGTTCATTTCTCAAATGAACACTTGTTATAGGACATGGGTATCAATTTTCAACAACTTTGTCTAACTTTGGTTTCTTTTAAAAAAGTTAACCTTATGTTACAAAAATCTAATGGTGTCTCGAGACTCTCGGGACTCACCCTGGTTTTGTCACTTAATACATATGTATCGTTTATTACTAAGGTTGGAGGGTGTGTAGCGGAAAACACCTCATGGAAACAACCAAAAATCACCTCCTTACGGGACTTGAGTCCCAATACATTTAGGAGAGACAAATATGATTTTGATGAAAAGATTTTATTTTATTGGTTGTTGTAAGTGGTCGTGTGTGTCGATTTTAATTTGTAAACTTTTTATGAACATATCATTTCTTATTTTTAAGTTAGAAAAAAATTAGAAAAGTCGAGGGTAAGAGAGAAAACGTGCTAAAATAGTTGAGAGAATACTAATGAAAAATATAAATGAATTATTTTTTGTGATGTGAAGCTGATGTATCGAGTTAAAATATTCGACCACAGGCTCCACCGTAAACAATCAAGGTCGTTTTGTGTTTTTCGGTGACCCTATGCAATAACAACAAAGAGGCTCTATTACATATGTAAACTAAAGAAAAATTGCATATAAACTAGAATTACGTGACTCATATATGTTTAATATTAGTATACGTATTTATATGCAAACCTAATAAAAATGTGACTTCTTTTAAGCGGATGTCCTGTACGACGGCACCTATTGCACATCCCTTAGAGACAGCTATGCATAAATACACCCTATATATTCATCACGAATTTAATGTTAAGTTTGAATTTCACCTACATATACGTACTTAGCACTGTTACGTCTGTATATCGTAGCAGCATTCTGATTTATTGAAACTGACACATCAAACTTATTTTATCTACAGTTCTGTACACTAGCTAGATTTAAGTGGCTATGACTATTTGACTATTTAATGATGTTGCAACTGTAATTTTAATGGAGGATAGATGGGGCTAAATATAATGAAGTGTTAATGGGGATGGGGATGATTGTAGTATTGTACCACATGAAACATGCATTCACACAACTAAGAGAGGTAGGTGCATTTTGGTGTTATAGGTGTGTTAAGCACCGTCATCTCAGCATATACCTTATAACACCGTTATAACATAAACATTAACAAACGAGAATATATGTTAGAGTGAATAAATAACCGTAAATGAGAGTTGATATTAGATTTAGCATAATAGACAAGTGAGAATGTTAGTAGCTCGATCTATTAAATGTCCGTATTTGTTTTCATATAGTTTGCTAATGTGATTTTCTTTCATATTTATATATATCACGAGGCATTATAAGTCCGTGCGTTGCACTGAGTTGGTTAGGGTCGAATGTATACGTTTTTTTTATGTACTATTGTATGCAAGTAGTTACATATAAGATATTGCAATTGATGGTATCATAAGATTTGTTATCGCAGTGCGGAGGTAAATTCTTGTTGGGTAATGTAGTTGTAACTTTGTCGGGTAATGTTTACCTGGGTTTCGTTATGCAAATTTGCATGGTTCGCAAATTAATAACTACCACATTCATTATATGCCAAAGTTGCTTCTTCAATTCTACTGTAGGTGACTACATAATAATGTTGACTAATTTTTATTTTGGTCAATGTCCTAAATTGTAAAGATGACTACATTTGTTTTTTGTACCATGGCATTAATTTAAGTTCCTATTATTTTAGATAGACAATTAACCTTATAAGAGTATATGTGAAGAGGTTTATGTTAATATGTTACATTTAAAAAAAGACCTTTCATATGTAACACTTTAATATTAGTATGTTACATAAATAATTTTTGGCCTATTTATTTGGTGCTTGTTTCATAATGAGTTATAGAACCATTTGGTTTTTTGTATAGTTTATTTTCAATGGCAAATTTAGAGTTGATAGGTAATTTATCGAATGTCCCTGGTTCTTCAAAATTGCATAATTGCATGCGCTTGTGGTTTGTGCAACAGGCAGGTGAAGATGATGCATTATCCAAAATGTTATTCGGTTGTTGCCAACATTTGAGGCGGGTAATAGTGAAGAACCATACAATGATGGCAAACATGGAAGCTTATGGTGCTAATGGGGTTGCTTTGGAGTCACTTGAAGCTTTAAGAAAAACCCAAGATAGGCATCGGTTATTGCTTGCAGAGTTAAACTATTTGCTAGATGAAGCGAAAGTGGGTGCCCGTGAGGAAGAAGCTAATGCTATTAAGATGAATTAGTTTAAGTAGTTGTTTGACTTTAGGTACTTTTGTTGGTTTTAATAATTTGAATGTTTTGTTTGTTTTTGGGATGATGATATGTCAAAGAAATATATATTTATTTCATGGCAAATGATATACTTGGTGTATTTAAATTAGCTTAATTTTATTTAAAGTTTCATTTAACACATAGTGGAAATGTTAGTATATAAATATAAAGATAATCTATAAGTTATTACCATTATTATTATTTTTTTTAAGATTAGGATGTTAATGCCAAAGCATTGTATATATAGGGGCTGGTTTATATCCATTACAAAAATGAAGGGTTTAAATTAGAGTTAATTACACAAATGGTCACTGTGGTTTGTTGGATTTTTCACTTTCAGTCATTAAACTTTTTTTTGACTGATTTAGTCATTGTGATTTCTTGTTATTACGGATCTAGTCCAAATCCGTATTAAAAGCCCTTGTCTCATTCTTTTTCAAATGAGTTAGTTACATAAATGGTCACTGTGGTTTTCAAATGACAATTAAGTAACGGCCGTTAGTCTTTTATACTAACGGTCGTTAGTAAATAACCGAAAATTTGGTTTTCTTACGTTTTCGTCCATTTTTACACCATATCGTCCGTTTTAACACGTTTTCTTCCGTTTTTACTCGTTTTCGTCCGTTTTACACGTTTTCATCCGTTTTTACACGTTTTCGTCCGTTTTTACACTTTTTCGGCCATTTATATACGTTTTCATTCGTTTTTGCACGTTTTCGTCCGTTTTTACATGTTTCTTGCGTTTTTAGTCGTTTTCGTCCGTTTTACACGTTTTCGTCTGTTTTTACATGTTTTCGTCCGTTTTTACACGTTTTCGTCCGTTTTTACATGTTTTCGTCTGTTACTACACATTTTTGTCCGTTTTTGCACGTTTTGGTATATTTTTATACGTTTTCATTTGTTTTTGCGCGTTTTCGTCCGTTTTACACGTTTTCGTCCGTTTTTACTCATTTTCGTCCGTTGTTACACATTTTCGTCCGTTTTAACACGTTTTCGTCCATTTTTACACGTTTTCGTCCGTTTTTACATGTTTTCATCTATTTTTACACGTTTTCATCCGTTTATATATGTTTTCATTCGTTTTTGCACGCTTTCGTCCGTTTTTACACGTTTTCTTTCGTGTTAACTCATTTTCATCCATTTTTACACGTTTTTGTTCGTTTTTACATGTAAAATCGTCTGTTTTTAATGGTTTTCGTTCATTTTTACACGTTTTCGTCCGTTTTTACACGTTTCATCTATTTTTACATGTTTTCGTCTGTTTTTACATGTAAAAACAAATGTAAGTATGTAAAACATGTAAAAACGGACGAAAACGTGTGAAAACAGATGAAAACTTGAAAGAAATGACGAAAACATGTAAAAACGGACGAAAACGTGTAAAACGAGACGAACGAGTAAAAATGAAAGAAAACATGTAAAAAAGGACGAAAACATGCAAAAACGAATAAAAACATATAAAACTGGATGAAAACGTGCAAAAACGGACTAAAACGTGTAAAAACAGACGTAAACATGTAAAAATGGACGAAACCGAGTAAAAACGGGCGAAAATGTGTTAAAACGGACGAAAATGAGTAAAAACAGAAGAAAACGTGTAAAAACGAACGAAAACGCGCAAAAACAAATGAAAACGTGCAAAAACGGACGAAAACATGCAAAAATGGACAACAATGTGTAGTAACAGACGAAAACGTGTAAAAACGGACGAAAACGAGTAAAAACGGAAGAAAACGTGTAAAAACGGACGAAAACGTGCAAAAACGAATGAAAACGTATTTAAAAGGACGAAAACGTGTAAAAACGGACGAAAACGTGTAAAAAAGGACGAAAACATGTAAAAACGGATGAAAACGTGTTAAAACGGACGAAAACGAGTAAAAACGGAAGAAAACGTGTAAAAACGGACGAAAACGTGCAAAAACGAATGAAAACGTATATAAAAGGACGAAAACGTGTAAAAACGGACGAAAACGTGTAAAAATTGATGAAAACATGTAAAAACGGATGAAAACGTGTAAAAACGGACGAAAACGAGTAAAAATGGAAGAAAACGTGTTAAAACGGACGATATGGTGTAAAAATGGACGAAAACGTAAGAAAACCAAATTTTCGGTTAATTACTAACGATCGTTAGTATAAAAGACTAACGGCCGTTACTTAATTGTCATTTAAAAACCATAGTGACCATTTATGTAATTAACTCATTTAAAAAAGGAGACAAGGGCTATTTGGTCATTTAATATGGATTTGGACTAGATCCGTAATAACAAGAAACCACAATGACTGAATCAGTCAAAAAAAAAGTTTATTGACTGAAAGTGAAAAATCCAACAAACCACAGTGACCATTTGTGTAATTAACTCAATTGCAATATTAGATATCTTCCTAAATACTGCATATCAGGTTTTTGCATGAAGAATATGAAAGGGCTACAGTAACACCCAAATTAAATTTCCCAATGCCTCTTGAGTGTTTTTTTTGTAATTATCTGTGCAATTTATGAGTTAGTACATTGTAATTACGTATACTTACAAAACCATAAACACAACCATCATAACTTAACCCTAAACCATCATAACTTAACCCTAATCGAAAAATGTCTTCCACACCTAACATTGACGAAATGAAAGCTGCCACAGAATCAGGCAAGCTGAGCGATGCTTTTAGGCTTTTGATTATGCAAGACATTGCAGAGGACAAGAAGTTGATCGAGAAGCTGGGAGAAGAGAGCACCATTCTCAGAGAAACTGTTGCTAAAAAAGAAGAAACAATCGATGAGGCTGGAAGATTGTTTCCTTCTTTCAATGCCGTTGCAGCAACAGGTGAGTTTGCCCTTCGTGAGATCCAGTTGAAGGATCGAACAAAGATTGACTTGCTTGCTCAGCTGTTGGTGCTATGTCGTCGGAGTTTGGCGGAGAAGGAGGAGTTTTTGGAAGACTTGGATGAGGTTGATGATTCAGAAGATGAAGAATAGGAAGATTTGGGGGGTTTTTTTGTGTTTTGATGTAAATTTTATGGTTGTATGTATGGTTTTATTGACTGCTACTCTATTATTTTAACTATAACTATATATATTGTGAATGGATTAAACTGATGAAGTATCAGTTAACTGGTTTAAGCTTTAATGGTTTAGTAACTTGAAGAAAGTAAGTATTTTTATTTAGTTATTTACTTTTATTATAAAATGGTCAAGTAGTGTGTGTGTTGACTTTCAGTGTTTCACACATCTATTTCACTTTCACTCGGTCAAAACACACAGTTACATTCAAACCTCCGATTTAGGGTTTTCAATCAAACGAAAAATCAATCAAAATAAATGTTAAGCAATCAAATATTATTGAGGGCTATTATAAAGTGCTTGATTATCTGCTGATTGAGCCTAATATATCAGGTATTCGATTTGAATATGATAGATTGAAAGGGCGAATGTTAAAACGTTATAATTTATTGCAAGGTTGTTACTTTAGGATGTTTGTTGATTTATAAATGATATTGTGTTATGTTAGTTTCGATTCAATCCTGAAAAGCAAGTATATGTTTTAAATATCATAGTAAATTTGGAAGATGTTTGAAGTTTTTTATAATAGTTGTTAGAATGTTTCAATTGTTAATGATAATTTGATCAGAGTTTATCAATTTTGCATTATAAAGCTTGAATCTTTTTGTTGTTTTTATGTTGAGATTGGTAATCATTGATCTGGGTTTGAATAAGTGTAAGGTCAAATTTGATTTTGTAGTGATAATCCACTTAGGGGTTTGAGCTTTTTTGGGGTTCAATGATTTTACATTATAAAGTTTAGTTCCTGCTAGGTGCGAACACCTGAAAAGAAGCATTATAGAGGCTTTGGGATTGTTTCATTTATCTTTTCGATAAGCAACTGAAAAGAAGCACTTCATGAAATAGTGTTTGGATCTGCTTATGTTGTAAAAAATGCTATGTGGATGAAAAAAGTGACAGGATAGCTACTCTTTGTGTATTTTAAGATTTTTATGGGTCTAAAAGCCATTCAAGTTTATCTCAAATAAGCACCTTGAAACATGAAAAACAACTTAGTTTGCTCCAAAAATGTCTCAGGCTACGCACTATATGAAGCAGACATGACAAACATTAACTCACACCCGTACCTTTACCTAGTTTGTCATCTGTAGCATAGTCTATCAACAAAGAACCTTTATTGCTTCAAGATCCTTTGGAGGAGCTCATGTATGTTTCTACGTGTGTTACTGTTTTGTTTATGATTAAACCGAATGAAAGGGAGGTTAAAAAGTTATGTTTCGAGCTTTCCCTTTTAATTTTTCGGATATATATAGAAGCTAAGCTTCGATAAAGATTAATGATGTATCAGGTAGGCGAAGGTTTTTGTCTTGTTTCGTTTTTGTTTTTGTAAAAAAGAAGCTTGACTTCTTATAGATTTATGAGGTTATGAGTTCAAGAACATGAGATCTGTTTAGATCCTTAAATATTTAAAAGTGTGTTGAACAAAACTGAGATATTGTTTTATTTTCCTTTTGTTTTGAATCTTGTTCTTGGTTTAGATATAGATAATAGGTGAGTGAATAATGGTGAGCCGTGACAAATTGTATTTAGTTTAAGTCATGGGAATATTCATTTTTTTGTCAGGGTGTTATTCACTTGCATAGGAAAGCGTAGTTGTTTGCTGATTTACGGCTCATTAGTTGATCTAATAACGGTTACGTGTTATACATGCAGTGGGTAGGTGAATATCGATGTGGCTTTAGCTGATGCAAAAAATGGGGGCGTTGAGGATATTGCGATGATATGAGAGTTGGTGAGTAAGATCAACGGGAGATTTGCTCATATTGTCAGTGCTAGTGAATGCAGCACAAATTATAACGATGTTTCAGGCTTGATGGGTGTTTCGGTTTAGTATACGCAAATAATGAGATACTTCGTCAATGAGACAGCGTAGCAAAATGCGTGCGACTGATCGCCTAATAGTCAATAAGGTATGCAGTTTATTAATTATTGAATTTTGAAATTTTATGCTGACTTAATTGGTATTATAATAACAACAGTTGGGGTATGCGTTATTAAAGCTGACCAAACAACGTAGGACGCAATTTGTAGTTGAAGCATTATTCATTTTAAAAACTTAGAGAATAACATACCAAACTTCAAGAAAGAAATATAGGAAAATAACTTGTTAAAAATACTACTTGAACACTTGAGGTTAGGTATCAATAAGCTTTCCATTATTATTGCTCTTTATAGTTGCTGCCATAAGAGAACTCTATATGTTCATAGCTTGCATGATTGTTAGGATATATAACCTGCAACGGTTCCACATCCAGAACTATTGGTGGTGCTAACGACAAATCCAAATTGTTGCGTTTTGTTTCCTGTAGGTAGCTTTGAAAAAACGTCGTCTTAATTTTTTCGTGTTATCCGTAATTGCTAATCCTGGATCTTCCTTTATCCGTCTTTTTTCTTCCTGCAGTTTTGTAATTATCTCTTGCATATTTTCATTAGTATTTGAATCACCTTCCTTGCCCTATAATGAAAACAAAGTTGGATATCACAATATAGAAAACATATGAAT
>BPTQ01000001.1:304549604-304709430 GCA_019973895.1 Chrysanthemum seticuspe | reverse complement strand
GAGTGGGATTCGAACACAGGACCTGTACGTTCACTGCAGATGACCAGACACCACACACCCCAACACCATCTGCTCTTGGCTCTGTTTTGTTTATTTCTTGCGCATTTAGTCATATAACATTTAGTTGCAGCATTTTGTATTTTAAATCTTTCTCTTGTTTAGTTTATTAGTTGCTTATTTCTCAAAGCAGTTATAGTTTTTTTTTATTTTTCTTAGATTTAGCATAGTGTAAAGTATTTTTTTTGTAATTTTTGCATAATTTTCCAAAAATTTTTAGTATTTTTAATAATTAATTTAGTTTAAAATGGTTTTTAATTCGTAGAAAATAATTTAAAAGGCGAAAAAATTCCCGGCTTTTTCCTAAAATTATTTTTGGTCATTTAGAATGTAGAAAAATTGGTTTTGCACTCGTAGGACTTAGATTGCATCTTTTTCACTTTCGGGGGCTCGGTGTGCTCCCGGTTCTTAGCGTTTTTGCATTATAGCACCCTAGGATGTAATTTAGCGTTGTCTTGTTGTTTCTTAGGCTTAGTCGTAGTTTATTTAGTAATTTCTTTGTTTTACATGCTTTTTTTTTATTCCCATTCTTCAATTTGTAGAATACGTAATCCAAATCCAAAAATCATTAAAATCCAATTCAAGTCCTAATCACGAAACTCAACGACACCGTCAATTTCACACCTCGTTGGGACACGACCCGGGGAAATCACTATCCCGGTATCACTGATTTCACACCCGTAAGATTTGGCACGTTAACCCTTTTCCTTAAAGGTTAATTTGTCGGGTTTTACGGTTAATTTGATATTGTTGATATTTGTGTTTTTTCTCACACTCACTTCACAACGAATCAAGTTTTGGCGCCGCTGCCGGGGAGGTGTGTTGCGACAATATCGTGAAGTTTTTGCGATTAGTGACTTGAAGATCCTTCCTCGTGAAGTTACCGTTTTTCATAAAATCCAAAAATACAAAAATATTCTTCTCATTCCTCTTATTCGTATGATTCTGTTTCTCTTATCCTCTGTTACCGTTTGATTCTATTCTTCGTATCCTCTCGACCATTTGATTTTATTTCTTTAACCCTCTACATGTTTAATTCTCATGGCGACGATCGATTATCCTCGTTGTTTCCACTGCAAAAGCCGTATGGAAGAGGATCAGCTCTATTGTCAGAATCCGGATTGTTTATGTAAGCGGTATGGTAGGGTTGGTGCAAGAAAATATTGTTATTGGTGGGAATTATCTGATAAAAACTCTCTCGATGATTCTCCAAGTTTTTCCGACCATCCGCCACAACCCGATGAACCCGTTCAAGAACCGGAGACCATAACGGAAGTGGTGGAAATTGCTAGCTCTCAGAGCACACCACTTGTCCCACCTTCGGATTTTTCAAAATGTTCTTCGAGACTTAATAGTCATTCGGATCACCATGTTGGTTTTGTTGATTCTTTGAATGAACCGATTCCTTCTCATAACTCTCAAATGGAATCGTTTATTCCTTGTGTCGGTTGTGGTGAGCCTCTTTTTGGTTCACCCTGTCGCTGGTGTACGTGTGTACAGTGTGGTAATGATATTCGTAACGGGAGTTGTTTGTTTTGTGGTTCGAGGAATTCATTTGATTATGATCCTGATCCGAACTCATTTAACGACCCCTCAAACTTTTCCAATTACCCACCACAGCCCGACTTATCTTCATATAATCAACATAACTGCTGTGAATTTTGTGGAGGTCCTCACGATAATCTTCAATGTCAACCGTGGAATCAAAATTACTATACTTCCGGTTTTGACAATTTCCAACCTCTACAGCACCATACGGTTCAAACTCTACCTGAGCCGTTGTCTCAAGAAATTTCCCAAGATTTTGAAACCGCAATGAAAACACTTGATGATATGATTCAAAACTTTAAGAATCAAGTGAGTAATGAAAAAACCATGGGAGAATTGCTAGCCGAAGAACGAGAGGCTCGCAAATCTAGGGAAGAATTATTAGTCCTAGAGCATGCAGCTCTAAGGCGTTCCCAATTTCTTAAGGCAGCTATGTATGATGATGACGAGGAGAGTTTTTATCCTTTTAAAGATAATATTTCTCAACTCCCTCAGTCTGTTGTTATCACACCCGAGATTCTCACTCACTCTTTTATTATGGGGGATGAGCATCTTGACACTGTTCCTGAAAAGGAACCGGACGAATTCATAAAGTCTAGTGTCGAGAACCTTGTCCCAATCCCAAGAGAGTCACAGGGAATTCTCGAGCATTTGTGTGATATCCCTACCCCTCTTGTCTTCCCAAAAGATCATGTTGAGATGTTCTCCGATTCTAATGATGATGATTCGTTATCTTGTGGAGACATCGTTTATGTGGAAGATTTACCTTCTGAGCTCGTCAGCTTGGAAGAAGTGAGAGATGTTGATCACGATGATCTTGATATGGACACTGATTTTGAAACGGACGATGAAGATATTCTTGTTGTGTCCGAAGAACCTTTTGCTACGGCATTCACTAATCCTCTGTTTGACTTCGATTCTGAATTCACTCTAATTTCTGATAACCCCATCTTTGATATTCAGAATGAGGATAGTGACGTTTTTACATCTCCATCTTTACCCGAAGAAAAGAATAGTGGCAATCCCACTTCGACGTTAGACCTTCTCGAGGAGTTCTCCGATGAACTTGCTCTCGTTGATCATTCTCCACCGGGAGATGATGATGTGCACTTCGATTTTCTTTCTTCGGATGACTCGATACCTTCGGGTTTTCAGAGTGACGATTCTGGCCTAGGTCCATCATCCACTCGTCCGCCTGCTAAACCACCGGATGATGGAACCTCTTCTAAGCCCGGTACAAAAGTTTTCATTGCTACAGTGGTGGATAAGATTTCTGAACATTCCGTAAATGTTCCTCAATCCAATCTTTTGCCCACCCATCCCACCCATTGTCATGTCATTGCCACTTTGCCTTCTCATCCCATTTCTTCTCCATGTCTTAACTCCTACAGGAGTGAAGATACCATTTTTGACCCCGGCATTTCTTTTTCTCTTGAGCCGGTTGTACCTCATCGGAGTGGAACTTTCATCACATCCAATGGTTATCCAAACCACTTGAATGAAAGTCCGATGGAGATTTTCTCTTCCACTTGCTCCCCCATGGACCAATGAATTCGGGGTCGAGTCAAGCTAGCGACTCGGTTAACAAAAACAGTAGTTAAACATGGGTTTTCACCCGTGTGTACCACCCTAGTGTGGGGGAGTTGCCCCCCGCTGTTGTATATAAGTTTTCTAAAAAAAAAAAAAAAAAAAAAAAAAAAAAAAAAAAACAAAAAAAACAAAAAATTCAAATAATGGCCGTAGTATTTCCCTTTTACGTTCTATGTTTCGGCATAACCGCCGGTACTTTGAATATTGAGGGCAATATTCATTTCTAGTGTGGGGGGGAATTCTCACGAATTTTATCATGTAATTATACCACCCAATTCCCCCATTTTTGGCCAAATTTTTTTTTATGGTTATCAGTCCGCCATGTCTAATAAACAAAAGGATTGGCTAATCCAGGAGCAAACGGCTCTTAGTAAAGATATCTCAAATCCGTTGACGGCTTGCAATTTGCCCAAAATTGTATGGTGTTCAGCTCACCATATCTTTAATTAGTAAAGAGTTGGCTAGCCCGCAAGTTTATGGCTTGTGGTAAAGGCAGTTGGAAAACCATAATTGGTAATCGACTCACCAAAGATATTTTATCTAAGAGTTGGCTAGTCCAGAAGCAAACGGCTTCTGGTAAAGATAAATCAAAACCGTTGAAAGCTGGGGATTTGCTCAAAATCATATGGTTATCAGTGTACCATAGTTCTTACTTGAACTGAAACATTTGGCTACTCCAGAAGTAATGGCTTTTGGTAAAGAGATTCAAATCCATTAAGTTTTCTCAAAGGATTGCTAGGGACTAGCAATGGCTTAGTGTGGGGGATTTTGATGAGTGCTTATTCACCCATCATTTTTACCCGCGCCAAACCTCAAAAATGAACAAAAAACACCCAAAAACGCTCAAAATATGTTAAAAACATCCTCGGAGTGTGTTTTATGTCTTGCAGGTACAAAAGGAGCAAAAACGAGCAAAAATCAGCAAATGGCAACTTTAGTCCCTGTAGATTCAAGAATTGTCATGTTCAGTCCTTCAAATTTCAGAAAATGACAAAAACAGTCCTTGCATTATTTGAGATTGGCAAGACCAACCCTTGGATTACAATTTCATAATTTACAGTTTTGATCCCTAGAGTTTCAGATTATACAAGTTTGGTCCCTAATTTACTCTTTGGTTTAAAAATGTATCTTTGGTCCAAATTATAATACCAAACCGACCCAATAATCAAACCAACCCGACCCATACCCAACCCAGCCACAATAACAGACCCTCTCCTCTTTTCCCTCCCAAACACCTTTACCCTTTTCTCTAAACACAGAACCCTAGCCTCTTTCTCCTTTCCCTGCTTCCCAAAACACCCAACCCCAGGAACACTCAACCTCCCCTATTACCCAGTTAACCCCAATTCCCAAACCCACTATCCTCATCTCCCATGGAAAGAATCACAAGAATCCTTGCCACCATGGCAATCCAAGTCAAAAAGCCCCATGGATGGCTAGGATGAATTCCAAATTGGTACCTAATTAATAGATGGTGAGGATTGGCTAAAAAGAAGCACAACAAAGCAAGAATGAGAGAGAAGACAGGAAGCTAGAAGATTTTTTCAGCTTTTGTATATATAGGAGATTGGTGTTAGTGTAAAAGTTGTCTAGAATTCTGTTTTAGTTCTAGTCCCATTTTAAGTTTTATTGTCATTTTACATTGTACTTCTTAATTTCCAGTTAATGAAATTTTCAGTTTACTTTTAATTAAAATTTTTATGCTGTAATTTTAGTTCATGTCATTAATCTGCAATTCAAGTTTGAAAGAGTGTTTGAAGTTGGTTAACTTTCAGTTTTGCGAAGTAATTTCTCAAGTCTCAAGTTAGCCTTAAGTTTTCAAAACCAGAAAATTGGTTTCAAAAGTGTCTGTCCATCTGCCATTTCCAAGCTAGAATTTAGGTGAATTAGAGTTAGATTTTGGGTGAGATTTTTGTTTTACCGTTAGTTTGTAGCATGGTCAGTACCTGGTTAGGCTTGTTTGGTATTCTTGGATTAGTGTAGTAACTTATTTTAGCAAGCAAAGACCCCCCCTGTTATCTGTTTTTAAGTCCATTTCTATCCCAATCTGTCAAGTTCAGCAGTTCATTTCAAGGTCAGTATGATGTTCAAAGTTAGTGATAATTGGATTTATTTATTCTCAATATGGTATAGATTATCTGATTTCATTTTATTTTCCCATTAGATGCTTTAAGGTGGCTTATTTTTCTGCTTATAGTTGCTCATTTTGCCCCTTAATCTGCCTTTAGTCATGTTCTGTCCCCATAGTCCTATTTCACAAGCTTGTAAAAGCTTGTTGGAAGCCCCTTATTAGCTACAGTTTGTTAATTTCCATTTTTAGGTGCATGAATTTTACTTATTTAGCATTATTTAGGATCCTTAGGATGGTTTGATAGCTTATTTATAAGCTTCAAAACCCACCCATAGGCTGTTCTTGGTACTGTTACAGCAGCAGCAGACATCCCATTTTTTTGGGTTCTTATCAGTGTCCCATTAGCTTGTTAGGATTTTAGAATTTTCTTATTCAGATTCCATGGAGTTTTTTTAGTGTGTTTAGAATAGGTTAGTTTTCATTGTTGCTTATTAAGTGCTTAATTTTACTTGCTTATTTTCCATTGTCTACTTTAGCTTTAGGATTCCTTAGTATAGATTTTATCACCAACTGTTGCTCCACCTAGTGTAATTTTGCATCCATTCTCTTTTCCAGTGGTTGTTTTTGCTCTATCTTACCACTCATTTTGGTTCATTTATGCATGTGTTAGCTCATTGGCAAATCCACTTGGTATATCAGTTGCATGATACTTGTTTATGGTGCTTAAATTTGTGGTAGAGTGTTTGGATGTAGACTATTCAGAAAAATCAGCTTGCTAGCTGTTACAACTTCTTATTTAGAAGCTGTCCCAAACGCCCCTTTAACAGCCCACTGTCCCAAACGCCCCTTTAACAGCCTTTGGCTTAATTTTTTTTATCAACAGCTTATTATCAAGTTTTTGCAATTGTAGTTCTTGTTAAAAAGTGGCCTAACTTATTCCTTTTTAGTTGTAAAAGAAAAATCAAAGAAAAAAATAATAAAAGCAAAAGGGAAGGAGTGGGATTCGAACACAGGACCTGTACGTTCACTGCAGATGACCAGACACCAGACACCCCAACACCATCTGCTCTTGGCTCTGTTTTGTTTATTTCTTGCGCATTTAGTCATATAACATTTAGTTGCAGCATTTTGTATTTTAAATCTTTCTCTTGTTTAGTTTATTAGTTGCTTATTTCTCAAAGCAGTTATAGTTTTTTTTATTTTTCTTAGATTTAGCATAGTGTAAAGTATTTTTTTGTAATTTTTGCATAATTTTCCAAAATTTTTTAGTATTTTTAATAATTAATTTAGTTTAAAATGGTTTTTAATTCGTAGAAAATAATTTAAAAGGCAAAAAAATTCCCGGCTTTTTCCTAAAATTATTTTTGGTCATTTAGAATGTAGAAAAATTGGTTTTGCACTCGTAGGACTTAGATTGCATCTTTTTCACTTTCGGGGGCTCGGTGTGTGATATGTGCTTATTCACATATCCTTTCATTATCAAAACTGACCCAAAACAACCAAGGAAAAGCCGTTTATTGCTTATATTTGTGGTTTTCTTGAGTTTGTGCTTGTGCAGGTACGGATATGCAAAAACACGCAAAAAGGATCCAAATCAGATGTAAATCCGAGCACGAGAGATCAAGAGAGTTTTAGCTGAGCTGAAAGGTCAAGATTATGCATTTTGGAAGATTCTATTCTCAAAAGATGATTTTTGAAGATTCAGAAAAGTTTGAAGAAAAAGTCAAGAATGACCCCTGCACTTTGAGCTTTTGACAGATTTGGTCCCTCAAAGATTCAGTATTACAGAATGCACCCTTGGATTATTGAGCTTTACAAGATTGGTCCTTATGTGAGATTTTCAGAATTTCACATTTGGTCCTTGGAAAATTCAAAGTGTACAAGTTTGGACCCTTAACTATCAATTGGATCACATTTTAATCCATGTCCAATCTTTTATAACACCTTCGGCCCAAAATAAATATTACCCGAGCCCAACAAAACACACTATCCTACCCGGTTTAATATTGAGACCCGAAGAACCAACCAACCCGGATAAATAAACCAGGTCAACACCCGTTTCCCCAGTCAAACCACCCAAACTAAAATAAAATAATAACCCGCGCCAAAATTTTCACCCAATTCTGCTTTTACACGAACCCTAATTCACCCTCCCGTGTAATTAATCAAATTGACCGCAATTAAGGGTAGAATAGTACTTTTCCCTGACACCCCACTGACAAGGGAATGACACCTCATCAATCCGTGTGATATAGGGCACTTGTCGCTCTCTTATTGGTCAAGCCAAGTCACCAGATTCAATCCAAGGGATGAGATGAGAGGGGAAGCGGTTATTTTGATCCAAGGGTGGCAAACGAATGCAAAGAAGCACAACTTGAAGGATTCGTGAAGCTTCTCAACCTCAAGCTCATGTTATAAATAGACCCTCTCATTTGTTCACTAGAATGTATCTCATTTTCTGTAATTTTTCCTTCTCTCTAGATTTAGTTGTAGTGGTTTACAATTTCAAATGTTTTAAATAGTTTGTAATTCGTTTTTGTACTCAATATTTCCTTTATTAATAGAATTTTGCACTTCATTTTCAATTGTTATTGTTTGAGTTTTGATAATCCTTATCTGCTTATTATCTTATTTTATAGCTTATTTCAGTTTTATAATCACATGTTTTAGCTTAACTTTTAAAAATCTCAAAAATAAAAAAAAAATCACATAAATAATTTGAAAAATCAAAAATCACTTTAGATCTTTGTTCTGGATTAATTCACCATTGATCTATTGTTTCATATGCTCATTTAAGCTTTTCAGTAGCTTAGTGTGAGCTTATATTAGTTTTAATCTAAAAATCACCAAAATCTCAAACACATCAGATGCTACAGTTGCTGTTGGAATTGCTGGTTTAGGATCTGGTTTGGATTGGTATTGATGCTGGATTGGTTTGGATACTGAGCTGGTTTGGAATAGGTTAGAAGGTGGTTAGGTTAGTGGTTCTAGTTTCTTCACTGTGCAAGCCATAGTGGCTAAGGCTATATTGTAAGTTACCAAATCTGTTATTGATCATTTAAATCTGTGTTTGATCTGTTCATTATTGATGTTTGTTACTGTTTGATCTGAGATACATGTTTGTTTAGCTTGATTTGGTCTTAATCTGTTTGCTGCTTCATTAATTAGCTATTTAAGTTGTGTTTGGTATAGCTGATTTATCTGTGATATAGATTAGCTAAACTGATATGAGTAGTTGATACTGGTTTTAGTAGTTAATTGATAGTCAATTGAGGTCATAGTGTTAGCAGTTTTAGCTCATAAGTCAAAATATCAGTAGATCTGCTCTTATATCTGTTTCTGTCAAATCAGTAAGCATCAATAGTTGCATATTGGTTTGGATTTGTTAGATCTAGCTGTTGGTTGTCATCTCTAGTGTTATAACATCATAATCAGTTCTATAATTTGGATTAAAAGTCATTTTGGTCAAAGTTCATAAGTGTTCTTCAAATAGTCAAAGTTGTTATAGCAGTTTTGCAACAAACTTTGGTAGTAAATTTCTGATTCTTCACTGAGTTTTAGAGTGTGAGATTTTGGAATTCACAAGTTCAACTGGTCTAAATTTGATAATCACTTTTGGAGAAATCTGTGTTGGTCAAATTAAGCTTCAAATAAGCTCTTCAATCAGCTACTATCTGCCCTGTTCACACTTAAGTGTGAACAGGCTATATTGAATCTGCTGCACCTGGTCTCATGTCTAGGAGTTAGGACTTGAATTTTGGTACAATCATAGTTGGCCAGGTTGTTGTTAAGACTGCATGAGTAGTTTTCTGTTTAGCTTATTAGCTGAGATTGTGCTTAAGCTCAAACAGTGGGTCTGAACCACTGTTTGGCTAGTTAGTCAGTTTGCTTAGATCTAGATTCTGAACTTATAGCTTGTTAGGATTAGGATTATTAAGTTGCTTATAGCTTACTTTGGTATACTCTAGCTACTGTATCTGTTTGGTAGGCTTATTTGCTTGTTTAGCTTATTCTCTTAGCTTATTCATCTAGCTGTTACACTATAGCTTCCATATTCTACACATAGCCTGCTAGTTTTTCATTTTTCATAGTTTCATAATATAATTTTAGAATTTTCCTGAAGATTTCATAATTTTTGGTCTTCATTTGCTATTTTTCTCATTTTAAATAGATTTTAATCACTTTTTAATTAGATTTAATAGCAATTAATTGAGAAAAAGCTCCAAAAAAAAATAATTTTCCAATTTTATTAGTTTAAGATAAATATAAAAAGCATAAAAAAGATTTTTCCTTATTTTTCCACCTTTGTTTGGTAATTTTTAGAATTTTAAATAAGTTTAAATTAGTTTTTAATTTTTATTAAATCAAGAAAAATCCAAAAAAATAGTTTTAATTCATAATTAGTTTTCTTATTACATTTTTAGAGTAAAAGTAAATTTAGGCATTTTTAGGGTATCGTTTAGGCGTAGTTGCATTTTATTCACGTTTTGTTAAATACGTTTTAGTATAATCGCACTTAGGATTCCCCGTAGATTATATGTTCCATTTGCTTTCCTTATCCCGTAGTTTAGAATATATCATCTTATGCCCCTTTTCTTATTCGAATCCCGATTATTGAGACGTGAGTTGGAAATTCCATTCATCCCTCGTTGGGAAAACGACCCGGGAAATACATACCTTTGTATTTCTTCGGAAAAATATCTTGTGTACGAAAACGAAAAATCAAAAAATGGCGCCGCTGCCGGGGAGGGCTTGTAGCGAGTTTTCGTATTCCGTCTCGAATCGTGTGCATTTGAAGATCCTTCCTCGTGAAGTTGTTGATATTTGTACATATTCCTTTTATAAAAACCCAAAAAGATTTTCCTTTTCATAATTTGTTTTAAAAACCCAAAAATATTCTTCTTATATCCTCTTAACCCGATAATTCTTTCCTTTTACCCTCTATATGTTTAATTCTGACGGAGACGATTTCTTTGAACAACGTGCTTTTCTGAACAATATTGAAAAATTTGCAGCCTTGTCCAAAATTTTGAAACATAATCTTGATGAACCCTCGATTTCTACTCCCTCTCCGGTGAGGGAGATGGAACATTTTTCTGAGCCCGAGGTGACTTTCGTTCAAGAACCCGAGCCTATCACGGAAGTAATGGAAATGGCTAACTCTTATCCGGATAATTCTTCGATTTATCAGCTCTTGTGTATATGGTGCAGCGGACCCGAATATGGTGGAAATTGTCCCGCTTGTAGTGATGGAAAATCAGGAACCGAGTTTCACCATAATCCTGAATATGAGCCAACCAATTTTCCTAACCAACCTCTGTACCATGAGCCAGATTCATACTCTTGTGAGTATTGTGGTGGTCCTCACCAAGGTTTTCAATGTCAAGTTCAATATAACAACTCAACCTTTGGTTATGAACCTTACCCGTATTCGTCACAACAATCATACTGTTGTGAGTATTGTGGAGGTCCGCACTTTAATTCCGATTGTCAGATGCAGAACCCGATTGCTTACGAGCAAGTTCCTTGTGATAATTATGACTATTCCTATGACCCACCTCCACAATACCAAGAAATTCAACCACCATACCCGCAAATTCCTCAAGATAGTTTCCAAAGATGTATTAATATACTCGAAGAATTTATGGATCCTCATCAGAAAACGTATGGTGAATTACTTGCCGAAGATCGAGCATCTCGCAACGAAAGATCTATGTTCGAACTACTCGAAGAAGAAAAACGAGCAGCTCAGATTGAAAAGTGTCTTGAAGAAATACGAATTGAGGAACAAGCACTTGCAAGACGTGCCCGATGGCTCGCGACTTGCATTGACGATGATGATGAGGATTCCATCCAAATGAAAGAATACTATGAAAGTTTGTCGGCTGAAACCACTCCCGTTTCTGAGCCTTGCGTTTCCGACTCTTCCCCTTCACTCACGCCGGTTGAGAGAAGTGACGTTCTTATGGAAGAAGTCGATGATTCTATTGTTACAGACATTGTTGAACCCGTTGACTCTTTCATAATGGGGGATGAGCATCTTAGTACTATTCCGGAAACGGAAGAGACTAGTGCTGAGATCCTTATCCCAAGCCCAAGAGAGTCTGGGGTTGTTGATATTTGTGATGAGCCTTCTCTTGATATTTTAAACGATCATGTTGAGATGTTCTCCGATGACGATTCGTATGGAGACATCGATTTTATCGACGATTTACCTTCTGAGCCCGAGCCAGAAGAAGAAGAGATTGAGCCCGATGATATTGAGATCGAGGATCCAGCATTACGTCAAACATTGTCGAGAGTTTATCTTCTCATTTCTAAGATTGAAGCCTTGAACGATAAATCAAGTTCGCATCCTATCTCCGTTAAAGATAGTGATTTCTCTCCCGAGCTTGAGACTTTCCGATTTGATGAAGAGATTAGTGGCAATCCCACTAATGATGATGTTTATCCTCCGATTCTTGAGCGATTCTACTTTGATATTGATGAGAACAAGGTTTTGAACGAGATTTCCGATGCTCCGACAAATGACCCAATCATTGAGGAAGCCGACTCATTTCTTGCTCTTGATGACCCAATACCACCGGGTATTGAGGATGTTGTTATGAATGATCCCGAGGGGGGTATGATGTTTCTTGATGGAATTCTTGACTCTCCTCTCTCTCATGAGTCCACCATCATGTATCCCGTTGAGCCGGCATGTGAAGACAAAATTTTTAAACCCGGGATATTCGACATAGATGAGCTTTATGCTAAAACCGTTGTTAGAGAAAAGGATCCTCTCTTGGATGCCTTCGTTTGTGAGCCTACACCTCTTATCTTTTACCATGTGCTCCCACCTCTCTTGGAGTTTTCTCATTGTGATCCGTCATTCCTTCGTCCACCCGCAAAACCACCGGATGATGGATCATTCTTTCATGATATCCCATTTGTGCTGATGCCCGACATTTTCTTTCCCTCCCTACCCACCCAGTCTCATTCCTTCGGGAATGAAGACACCGTTTTTGACCCTGGTATCTCTACCACTTTCTTCCCCAAGGACAAATGAATTCGGGGACGAGTCAGGCTAGCGACTCGGTGATCAAAAACAGTAGCGCTTCGTGGGAGGCACCCCATGCTTATCCTTCTCTTCTTTCTATTTTCTAATAAGTGACGCGAAGAGGTCTACCTCTTCGATTTCTCGTGTTTGGTTGTTTGTGATGATGTGTTTAGGATGTTCCCGATATGAAGACTCTCGTGCTCGAAGTTTGTCATTTCTCCACTCGAGTCTCATGATCGATGCTGATGGAAATCCCATATCCTAATCTTATCGACTAACGTTTATCTTTGAGCATACTTAATAAACGGCTTTTAGATTTTCGTGATACCCTTGCTTTAAACATTGAGGACAATGTTTCGTTCTAGTCTGGGGTAGGGTAATCTTCGATTTGATTTGACCGCACTTGCTTATTTCTGTTGTGTTTCTCTCGTAACCCCGTTTTTCCTTATAAATTGAAAAATTGTGTAAAAATGAGAAAATTTAAAATTTTTCGTAAGCTTTTGCTAGTTTTATGATCGAAAAGTTCTTGCTAGTCTCTTAGAAGTTTCTTTAAATATGCGTTTTTCTTGACATAGTCTTTGCTAATTGCTTAGATCAGAGGCTATAAAATGCGATTCTAGCTCACAAGGCCAAGATTTTGCAAGTCTCCCTAAGTGATTTTAAATATGCGAAGCTTTGACAAGGATTTGCTAGTTTCTAATAAGGGATTTTAAAAATGCGAGACTTGAGATTATTTGACGAAGCATTTGCTAAGTTAATATATGTTTTGACATCTTGATTAACTTTCCGCTGGTGAGAGTAGGAATAGAATTCTGACTTGACCGGGCGTGTTGAGCCCTAGCTTGTTCCCTTAACCATAGGTAATCTAAAAATTATCGGCTAAGCATCTGCGGATCTCATTATTTGAGATTTTAAATTTGCAGAGATCGAGAAATGATAGAGTTACTTATGAGTTTAGATGCTAAACGTGGAGTAGTTGGTTCTCTTTAGAGCCCATCGAAGGTACTTATGGCTTTTTGTTCCCACAAAATTGTTTCACCCCATTTCTGTCTAAATAATTAGAGATGTCGAGTTTTTGGCGATGGTTAGTTCTTTATCTCCTTAAAAGAATCTTTGTTTTAAAAATTGGGTACACATCAAGGATCCGTAATAAATAAATAAGTGCTGAGTATCAAGTAATAAAGTAATAAGTAAAGTTGTGAGCTGCGGTGTCGAGATCGGACCCTTGGATCTTTAGCCGGGATTGAATGAGGTCTTAGCCTAGCCAGCCGGGATCCTCATCTCATGAAGCCTATAGTCTTGGAATTACCCCGTGAAGCTCCGTGGTTCACAGCTCATATAAATAAAAGTAAAAGTTCATGTGTTGAAAAAAAAAAAAAAAAAAAATGAAATGAAAAATGAAAAATGTTGAAAAGTGAAAAATCAAAAGTAAGTGAATAAAATTCCTTGATGTGGACCTCATTTTTACGACAATGGTTCTTGAGAGAAGGCGGATAACTAATTATCGACTTAGCTTTATATCTTTATCGGAATAATTCTTATCGAAACGAGAACTTGAAGAAATTCATTTCTCACAAAAAAAATAAAAAAATCTAGAGGAAATAGGAAAATGGGAACGAAAAGTAAGTACACAAGTAACTTCCATGGGTAGTGTTAGCATCTAGAGTCGTATGTAACAATGATTTCGGTTTTACGCTTAGTTTGGGAGCTTGTGAAAAATCAGGGACGATGTATTCTATCCGTATGGTCACTTCACGCTGTGTTGTGTTTCTTACTCCGTGATCCTAACGTGTCGTTTGAAAAATGTTTGAGTTATTGATCGACATGAAAGTTCAACAAACCGTCATTCATAATCTGATGTGCTTAATCATAATACCTACATGTGAATTAAAAGGTAAACGGGGCGTTTTTAGAATTAAGGCTTTCTTAATCTCTTTTGAGGAATCTTTGCTACTTCTTCATAGGTTTAGTAGAAAGAGATTGAAATCCTTGGTTTTAGAAGCGTGAGTTGATTGCATTGCGTGGGGACACGACAATGGTCTCGTCTGGGGTATTTTGATATGTGCTTATTCACATATCCTTTCATTATCAAAACTGACCCAAAACAACCAAGGAAAAGCCGTTTATTGCTTATATTTGTGGTTTTCTTGAGTTTGTGCTTGTGCAGGTACGGATATGCAAAAACACGCAAAAAGGATCCAAATCAGATGTAAATCCGAGCACGAGAGATCAAGAGAGTTTTAGCTGAGCTGAAAGGTCAAGATTATGCATTTTGGAAGATTCTATTCTCAAAAGATGATTTTTGAAGATTCAGAAAAGTTTGAAGAAAAAGTCAAGAATGACCCCTGCACTTTGAGCTTTTGACAGATTTGGTCCCTCAAAGATTCAGTATTACAGAATGCACCCTTGGATTATTGAGCTTTACAAGATTGGTCCTTATGTGAGATTTTCAGAATTTCACATTTGGTCCTTGGAAAATTCAAAGTGTACAAGTTTGGACCCTTAACTATCAATTGGATCACATTTTAATCCATGTCCAATCTTTTATAACACCTTCGGCCCAAAATAAATATTACCCGAGCCCAACAAAACACACTATCCTACCCGGTTTAATATTGAGACCCGAAGAACCAACCAACCCGGATAAATAAACCAGGTCAACACCCGTTTCCCCAGTCAAACCACCCAAACTAAAATAAAATAATAACCCGCGCCAAAATTTTCACCCAATTCTGCTTTTACACGAACCCTAATTCACCCTCCCGTGTAATTAATCAAATTGACCGCAATTAAGGGTAGAATAGTACTTTTCCCTGACACCCCACTGACAAGGGAATGACACCTCATCAATCCGTGTGATATAGGGCACTTGTCGCTCTCTTATTGGTCAAGCCAAGTCACCAGATTCAATCCAAGGGATGAGATGAGAGGGGAAGCGGTTATTTTGATCCAAGGGTGGCAAACGAATGCAAAGAAGCACAACTTGAAGGATTCGTGAAGCTTCTCAACCTCAAGCTCATGTTATAAATAGACCCTCTCATTTGTTCACTAGAATGTATCTCATTTTCTGTAATTTTTCCTTCTCTCTAGATTTAGTTGTAGTGGTTTACAATTTCAAATGTTTTAAATAGTTTGTAATTCGTTTTTGTACTCAATATTTCCTTTATTAATAGAATTTTGCACTTCATTTTCAATTGTTATTGTTTGAGTTTTGATAATCCTTATCTGCTTATTATCTTATTTTATAGCTTATTTCAGTTTTATAATCACATGTTTTAGCTTAACTTTTAAAAATCTCAAAAATAAAAATAAAAATCACATAAATAATTTGAAAAATCAAAAATCACTTTAGATCTTTGTTCTGGATTAATTCACCATTGATCTATTGTTTCATATGCTCATTTAAGCTTTTCAGTAGCTTAGTGTGAGCTTATATTAGTTTTAATCTAAAAATCACCAAAATCTCAAACACATCAGATGCTACAGTTGCTGTTGGAATTGCTGGTTTAGGATCTGGTTTGGATTGGTATTGATGCTGGATTGGTTTGGATACTGAGCTGGTTTGGAATAGGTTAGAAGGTGGTTAGGTTAGTGGTTCTAGTTTCTTCACTGTGCAAGCCATAGTGGCTAAGGCTATATTGTAAGTTACCAAATCTGTTATTGATCATTTAAATCTGTGTTTGATCTGTTCATTATTGATGTTTGTTACTGTTTGATCTGAGATACATGTTTGTTTAGCTTGATTTGGTCTTAATCTGTTTGCTGCTTCATTAATTAGCTATTTAAGTTGTGTTTGGTATAGCTGATTTATCTGTGATATAGATTAGCTAAACTGATATGAGTAGTTGATACTGGTTTTAGTAGTTAATTGATAGTCAATTGAGGTCATAGTGTTAGCAGTTTTAGCTCATAAGTCAAAATATCAGTAGATCTGCTCTTATATCTGTTTCTGTCAAATCAGTAAGCATCAATAGTTGCATATTGGTTTGGATTTGTTAGATCTAGCTGTTGGTTGTCATCTCTAGTGTTATAACATCATAATCAGTTCTATAATTTGGATTAAAAGTCATTTTGGTCAAAGTTCATAAGTGTTCTTCAAATAGTCAAAGTTGTTATAGCAGTTTTGCAACAAACTTTGGTAGTAAATTTCTGATTCTTCACTGAGTTTTAGAGTGTGAGATTTTGGAATTCACAAGTTCAACTGGTCTAAATTTGATAATCACTTTTGGAGAAATATGTGTTGGTCAAATTAAGCTTCAAATAAGCTCTTCAATCAGCTACTATCTGCCCTGTTCACACTTAAGTGTGAACAGGCTATATTGAATCTGTTGCACCTGGTCTCATGTCTAGGAGTTAGGACTTGAATTTTGGTACAATCATAGTTGGCCAGGTTGTTGTTAAGACTGCATGAGTAGTTTTCTGTTTAGCTTATTAGCTGAGATTGTGCTTAAGCTCAAACAGTGGGTCTGAACCACTGTTTGGCTAGTTAGTCAGTTTGCTTAGATCTAGATTCTGAACTTATAGCTTGTTAGGATTAGGATTATTAAGTTGCTTATAGCTTACTTTGGTATACTCTAGCTACTGTATCTGTTTGGTAGGCTTATTTGCTTGTTTAGCTTATTCTCTTAGCTTATTCATCTAGCTATTACACTATAGCTTCCATATTCTACACATAGCCTGCTAGTTTTTCATTTTTCATAGTTTCATAATATAATTTTAGAATTTTCCTGAAGATTTCATAATTTTTGGTCTTCATTTGCTATTTTTCTCATTTTAAATAGATTTTAATCACTTTTTAATTAGATTTAATAGCAATTAATTGAGAAAAAGCTCCAAAAAAAAATAATTTTCCAATTTTATTAGTTTAAGATAAATATAAAAAGCATAAAAAAGATTTTTCCTTATTTTTCCACCTTTGTTTGGTAATTTTTAGAATTTTAAATAAGTTTAAATTAGTTTTTAATTTTTATTAAATCAAGAAAAATCCAAAAAAATAGTTTTAATTCATAATTAGTTTTCTTATTACATTTTTAGAGTAAAAGTAAATTTAGGCATTTTTAGGGTATCGTTTAGGCGTAGTTGCATTTTATTCACGTTTTGTTAAATACGTTTTAGTATAATCGCACTTAGGATTCCCCGTAGATTATATGTTCCATTTGCTTTCCTTATCCCGTAGTTTAGAATATATCATCTTATGCCCCTTTTCTTATTCGAATCCCGATTATTGAGACGTGAGTTGGAAATTCCATTCATCCCTCGTTGGGAAAACGACCCGGGAAATACATACCTTTGTATTTCTTCGGAAAAATATCTTGTGTACGAAAACGAAAAATCAGTGTGCTCCCGGTTCTTAGCGTTTTTGCATTATAGCACCCTAGGATGTAATTTAGCGTTGTCTTGTTGTTTCTTAGGCTTAGTCGTAGTTTATTTAGTAATTTCTTTGTTTTACATGCTTTTTTTTTATTCCCGTTCTTCAATTTGTAGAATACGTAATCCAAATCCAAAAATCATTAAAATCCAATTCAAGTCCTAATCACGAAACTCAACGACACCGTCAATTTCACACCTCGTTGGGACACGACCCGGGGAAATCACTATCCCGGTATCACTGATTTCACACCCGTAAGATTTGGCACGTTAACCCTTTTCCTTAAAGGTTAATTTGTCGGGTTTTACGGTTAATTTGATATTGTTGATATTTGTGTTTTTTCTCACACTCACTTCACAACGAATCAATGCCTAATGAAAGTCAGATTCTTCTTAAGATTCCTAGAAAAGGCAACTTATATAGCTTTGATATGAATAACATTGTTGCTAAAGATGATTATGCTTGCTTGCTTGCAAAGGTCACAGTGGATGAATCCATGTTATGGCATAGAAGACTTGGTCATGTTAACTTCAAAACCATTAATAAGATTGTCAAAGATGGTTTGGTGAGAGGCTTACCTCAGAAAAGATTTGAAAATGATCAAACCTGTGTGGCTTGTCTTAAAGGCAAACAACACAGAGCTTCTTGCAGGTCAAAGCGGGTTAACTTTATTGCTCACTCTCTTCAAATGTTACATATGGACTTATTTGGTCCTACATCTGTGAGCAGCTTGAATCTAAAGAAATATTGTCTTGTAGTGACTGATGATTTTAGCAGGTTTACATGGGTTTTCTTTCTTAGAACCAAGGATGAAACAACAGGCATCCTTAAGATCTTTATCACAGAAGTTGAAAACCAATATGATATGAAAGTTAAAATCATTAGGTGTGACAATCGGACAGAATTTAAGAATAGAGTTATGGATGATTTTTGCAGAGATAAAGGTATTAAAAGAGAATTTAGTGTTGCTAGAACTCCTCAACAAAATGGTGTTGCTGAGATGAGAAACATGACACTTATAGAGGCTGCTAGAACCATGTTGGCAGATTCAAAATTGCCAATCACTTTTTGGGCTGAAGCAGTTAACACTGCTTGCTATGTACAAAATAGGGTTTTAGTAGTGAAAACAAAGAACAAGACACCTTATAAGTTATTTAGGGGTAGACCACCTATCCTTGACTTCATGAGACCATTTGGATGTCATGTATCTATTCTCAATACCATAGATTATCTGGGCAAGTTTGAAGAGAAAGCTGATGAAGGGTATTTTGTTGGGTATTCCATGGTTAGTAAAGCTTTCAGAGTATTCAAATTAAGAACCCAAAAGATTAAAGAAAATCTGCATGTTGAGTTCCTGGAAAACAAAGTGGATGTCAAAGGAACTGGTCCAGAAAGGCTGTTTGATCTTGATACTCTAATCCATACTATGAATTATGTACCTATCTCTACACGTACATCTACTTATGATTTTGCAGGTTCAGAAGAGTTTCTTGATAATGATGAACCAAGCAAGGATCAAGCAGATGATTATGATGAATTCAGTCTGCCACTTTGGGACTATGCAGATAATGATGATATACCAAAGACTGGAGATGCTCAACCTTCTAATATTTTTGGAAAGGAAGGAAGTAGCAACTTGAATGCTGAAAATTCTGAAAGCAGTGGAAATTCAGATTCCACTATTAGGCCAGATGTTTCCACTGCAACACCAGAAGTGGAAGTTATAACTCCAGTTACAGAGGAAGCTAAAGCTAATGATGTTGAAATCTCAAATATTCCAAGTGAGATTGCAGTTCCTCAGACTCCCCACACTTCAATTCACAAATCACATCCTCTTGAGAATGTGATTGGGGATGTTCATTCACCAATGAAGACTAGGAGACAATCAAGATTGCCTGATATTCATGGATTCATTAATGAAATATATGAATCTAAGACTCATGAAGGCAAGAATGAATGTCTCTTTATGTGTTTTCTGTCACAAATGGAGCCTGAGAATGTATACAAGGCACTCGAAGATGAAAGTTGGGTGGAAGCAATGCAAGAAGAGTTACTCCAATTCAAGCTTCAAAAGGTTTGGGTGCTTTGTGATTTGCCTTATGGCAAGAAGGTAATAGGTACTAAATGGGTGTTCAGAAACAAGAAGGATGAAAGAGGACTTGTCATCAGGAACAAAGCTAGGCTTGTGGCTCAAGGATACACTCAGGAGGAGGGTATTGAATATGAAGAAGTGTTTGCCCCAGTTGCACGAATTGAAGCAATCAGGTTGTTCTTAGCCTATGCATCCTTTATGGGCTTTAAAGTCTATCAAATGGATGTAAAGAGTGCTTTTCTATATGGGCAGATTGATGAGGAGGTATATGTTTCACAACCTCCAGGCTTTGAAGACCCTGACTATCCTAACAAAGTGTACAGGGTGGTTAAAGCTTTGTATGGCTTGCATCAAGCACCACGAAAATGGTATGAGACCTTGACTACTTATCTTCTTGATAATGGGTTTTATAGAGGCAGAGTGGATCAAACTTTGTTCATCAAGAAAGACAAGAATGATATCTTGTTAGTTCAGGTATATGTTGATGATATCATTTTTGGATCTACAAAGACAGAGATGTGCAAAGAATTTGAGAAGCTAATCAAGGAAGAATTCAAGATGAGTTCTATGGGTGAACTCACATTCTTTATGGGACTTCAAGTACAACAAAGGCTAGATGGCATTTTCATCAATCAAGATAAATATGTGACTAAGATACTAAGGAAGTTCAAGTTTTCTGATGCAAAGTCATCCAGCACCCCTGCAGACAAGACTGCACATCAACTTTTGAAGGAAAATAGTGGTGAGGCAGTTGATGTGCACATGTACAGGTCTATGGTTGGTTCTTTGATGTATCTTACATCATTTAGACCAGACATTATGTTTGCAGTTTGTGCTTGTGCAAGGTTTCAGGTCACTCCCAAGTTCTCTCACTTGACTGCTGTGAAAAAGATTTTCAGATATCTTAAAGCATTTCCTACTCTGGGATTATGGTACCCTAGAGAATCTCCTCTAGATTTGGTTACTTACTCAGATAGTGACTATGCTGGAGCCAGTTTGGATAGAAAATCTACAACAGGTGGATGCAAATTTCTTGGCAACAGATTAGTGTCATGGCAGTGCAAGAAACAAAAAATGGTGGCAAATTCATCAGCTGAGGCAGAGTATGTGGCTACTAAAAGTTGTTGTGCTCAAGTTTTATGGCTTCAGAATCAACTTTTGGACTATGGGTACAATTTCATGAATACCATCATCCATATTGACAATAGCAGTACCATTTGCATTATTCAGAATCCAGTTCAACACACAAAGAGTAAACATATTGAAATTAGACACCATTTCATAAGAGATTGTTATGAAAAAGGACTAATTCAAGTTGTCAAAATCCATACTGATGACAACTATGCTGATTTATTAACAAAAGGACTTGATGTGGGTAGATTTTAGTACTTGGTAATTTTTTTGTGTCTAATGGTCTTTGGTGTTGAGTGGAAGTCTCTGGGTACTAACATTGTTGTATAAGTTTGTATATGCTTTTGTGCTTTTGTTTTTGCTTGTTCAATAATGTTTATGCATCATAGATGGGAGTTGATCTTAAAAGGTGTGTAACTGAGACACACAACAAATGGTTATTGATTCACCATGTCTAACCCACATAAGAATCAACTAGTCCAGAGCAAACGGCTACTGGTAAAGACTTGACAAATCCGTTTATGGTTGATAGTTTACCAAAAACTATATGGTTATCAACTCACCATATTCTATCTGATTAAGAGTTGGCTAGTCCATAGCAAACGGCTCATGGTAAAGACATATCAAATCCGTTGATAGCTGGTAGTTTGCTAAAAACTATGATAAAGAGAAGTCCATTTTTCATATGTTTTTCTTTACCACTGCTCTTTGAAAATCTTTGTGAAAAATTACCACTGCTAATTCACAATTTCCATTAACAGTGTTATTTTTACCACTGTTGATCTAGCCGTTACAACTGTTATGTCAGTAACTAATTTTTTACTAGCCGTTGAAGAGAAATTGCTTTCCATATATATAGGGTAAATTTTTAGAAGATTATCTACTTTCCTTAATTGATATTTATCCTCTAAAGATAAATTCTTTCCTTAGATAATATTTCTTGAGCAAAACTCTTAAACCCTAACACTATATAACTTTCTCTCTCAATTGGCGAGTTCTTTATACAATTCATACTGACACATTATATTTTTCATCAAAAGATTCTATGGAACCTATCACTTTTACAGATGAGCACAACCAAGTGGCCTACTTGAAAAAGTCAAACGAGAAGAGTGGCCCTGTTTTTCATCAGATTGTGGACTTTCTTAATACTACCCATATAAGGTATGCTTTACTTCTTAACCCCACAATCTATATCTCTCAAATCAAACAGTTTTGGACTTCTGCTCAATCCATAACCATTGAAACTAGAGATACACATGAAACAGTGGATGCTCTTAGAGCCACTGTGGACGGGGTAACTATTGATGTTATTGAGGCATCCTTGAGGAGAATTCTCCAATTGGATGATCTCAATGGTATCATCACATTACCTATGCCAGAAATTTATACACATCTTTCATCCATGGGGTATGATACCATTGACAAAAAGACTACTTTCAAAAAGAGTGGTTTTTGTCCCCATTGGAGATTTTTGATACATACTCTTTTACATTGCCTAAGTCCTAAGAAAACTTCTTATGAACAATTCAGTTCAACAATGGCTTACCCTTTGGTTTGTGTAGCTTTAGATAGGACTTTTAATTGGTTAAAATATATTTTTACAAGTATGCAAGGAACTGTAAAGAGTTCAACAAAATTTTGATGTATCCAAGGTTTGTGCAAGCAGTGTTAAATGAATTTCAACTGAAACCCCACACTAGAGTTTATAAAATCCGTTGCCTTAAGCCTAAAGTTTTTCAAAACATGAACAAAGATGGGAATAGGACTATTACACCTCTTTTTCTTCAAATGCTTGCAAAGATTTCACAGGTACAAAACTCACCCATAATCATTGTTCCAAACATTGATTATACACCACCAGTTTCTCACACCTATGAAAGGAGGCTCAAATAGCCAACTCCTCTCATTACAACACAGCATGTCCCTGATCCTTTTGGTTTAGGAACAAGCAGTGGTGGTTCTAGACTTCAACCTAGTCCAACTAGGGAGGAATCTGAGCCATTGCCCCATGATTCACCTCTCCCAACAGGTCACACAGTTGGAAGTGTTGAGGGCAGTGGGCAACAAATGGAATTGATGGATCTGTGTACCAAATTAGCCAAGCAGGTTGAATCTCTACAACAAGACCTGGCACAAGTAAAGAAGCAGCATGCCAAGGACATTACATACTTAAAAGAGGAGATTCAGACCTTGAAAGATGAGTTGCAGGGGTTGAAAAAGAAGAGGAAAATTTCAAAGATAGTGATATCATCTCCATCCTCACCTGATGATGGTGATTCAGCTGATTTTAATAAAGATTTGGGAAATTCTCCCAAACAGGGGAGGAAAACAGATGTTGAAACTCAGGGGAGGAGAATTGATTTTGAAGATGAAGGTGTTTCTAGTAAAGGTGCTGAGGAAGCTGATATTCTAGAAGAGCAACTAGAGTAAGATATTTTTAGTACTACAACTGCTGATTTTACCACTGATCCAGTTTCCACTGCAGAGACAAATGTTCCCACTGTTGGACATGATGTTGCCACTGCAAGTAAAGAAATTGATATACAGAAGAAAGACAAAGGTAAAGCTGTTATGCAAAGCAAGAAGCAAACAAGAAGAAAGATTTCAAAGAAAGAACAAGTTCAGATTGCTCATGATGCTGAAGTTGCAAGAAAGATTTATGAAGTTGAAGTTGCTGAAAAGAAAAAGCTTGAAGAATTGGAGATTGCAAGCTTTATGGAGGCTAAAAGGCTAGATAGAATGGAAGATCCAATGGAAGATCTACTTTCCACTGTTCAACCTACAAGATTCAGAGAGAAGACTCCAGAGTTCAGCTATGTACCTACTGAAGAAGAGATTGATTTCTTGATTGCTAATGATCCAGTGATCAAAAAGAAAGCAATTGACCTTATAGCAGATAAGTCTTTAACTGAAGAACAAAGAACTGCTCAGTTAAAGGACTTCATTCAGATGAAGAATAATCAAGCACTTCAAGATGTAATTGGTTCAGTCAGAAAAGGTCAAAAGAAACCAAGGCAACCAACCAAGGCACAAGTTATTGCATACATGAAGACTTACTGTTGCAATGTTGGTGGCTGGAAAAGACATCAATTCAAAGGAATGCCTGATGATAAAGTTGAAAGTATCTACTACAAAGTTCAAAGACAAGATTAAGATTTTGTTCCAATGGACTCTGAAGAAGAAGCAAGAAGGTATCCTAATCTGAAGAGAAAGGCCAAAGAAAGTGATTCTCAGACATTTAAGAAGACAAAGTTTGCTGAAAAACAAGAAGTTCCAACTGAGAAATTCACTGAAGAACAGCTGACTGAAATGATATTGATAGAAGAAGAAGATTTTTATCCAGAACCACTGCAAGTCAGACATCATATCATTGACTGGGAAATGTTTATTGCTAGCAATTTTGCTCCAACATGGAAGATTACAAGGCTAGGTGGTGAAACTTCATCATTCATACATTTTGAAGAACTTATCAAAGCACGTGACATAGATGATCTTGATACATTGTGGAGATTAGTTCAAGAAAGGTTTGATGCTGAAAATCTTAAAGATAGGAAGGAAATGCAGTTATGGATAAATCTTAGAAGGCTCTATGAACCAGATGCAAATGATGATTTCTGGAAATTTGCATGTTCATGTCCTGGTACTAAATGGACTTACTATGATTCATGTGAAGTTCATCATGTTTCTACATTAGATGAAGTGGATGCATTTATGCTTGCTGAGAAAGAATATCCACTCAGAGTTGGAACTCTCACTGTGATGCTGTGTACAACTATAAGAGTCCATGAAGATACTGAGAAAGTCAGAGCTTTGTTACATAGGCTTCAAGATCAATGTTCAAGAGCTATTCAAGCAATGAGAAGAAGATGAAGTGTTTGAAAGAATTCCCCAAATCCTTGCAGATAATGAAGATTGAAGAAACTTATTGATTTGCAGAGAAATCATAAGTTTAGGGGAGGATTGTTGGGAATAATACTAACAGTTACCACTGATAGTCTTGTGGATGATACTGCTAAAGATTACACTAGCAGTGGAAACTCGTTACCACTGCCAGTATCATTATTACCACTGTTATTAGGATAATTGTTAAGTATCCGTGTATTGATAAGTATAGAAAAGATCTTGTGTATATTTTATATTGTTAGGTTTATACTTATCTTGTAAAGGACTCCTTGTGCTATAAAAGGATATCCTAGGTCATTGCTTAGTATACGTATTATTCATATTAGCTTCAAGGTGTAACCCTAGTGATAAGCAAGATCACTCGTATTATTTCTTAATAATATTGGAGCTTTGTGTTTATTGTTCTTACTTACATTACATCATATAATCTGTCTTCTAAGTATTACTAAGTATATTCCGCGTGCTTATTAATATAACTCAAAATATCACTAACACAAGGTGCGTGTTTAGATCCATCAAAAGGTTTGCCAATTATTGTTCGACATATTACCTTATTATGTGCTTTCATTGCTAGCAGATCAACTGATGTAATGAAACTATGATAATTTGGATCCTAGTTTTCAAGAAAATTCTATGGTTATATGAATATTTCCTTGGGTATTTTGTTTTCTTGAAAAGTTTAATTATCGAAAATACTAATATTTAATTTTGCTAATTCTTTAAATGTATTAATGCAACATTAAAACCGTAAACGTAGGTTATTCTTGTATTGGTAAATTGATCTACACCTGTAAGGGTTTTTTTTTGTAGAGTCAACTTTATTAAAAGAATAAACCTAGTCCTCTTTTCATAAGAAAGAGTGAGATTCAATCCTATTCCTTTTCATGAATGAGAAAGGTATGATAGGACAATTAGAATTGTCTAAATTATAAATACATAACTCGTAAGAAATTTTAATAGTTAAGAAAATTGCATATTTTCTGATTTATTAAATTAGAAGCTAGATTAATTTACTGCAAAATTGGTAAAAGACAAACTAGTATATTTTATCTAGTTGTTCTGAAAGTACTACATACAATTGTTGGAATGGTAGAACTATTAAGAAAGAAATTGCATGCCCAATTTTTCAAGTTAATAGCATTGATGGATAATTCATCATCTACATAGTAGAATACACTCTTTTAGTACATAAGTAATTCTTATGTATGCACTTTCTCAAAGGTGTAGGGAAGTAAATAGAACACTATTTTCTTTCACTGGTTAATGAAACACTTACAATGTTGTCAAATCCAGTGGGAGTATTGTGTTCTTATTACTAAATAAGGAATTAATGTAATGATCTCTAATTCAGTGAGAGTTACAAGCTTTGTTATCTTGGTAGTAACCCAGATTATCTCTATAATGTCTTGAGATAATTACTTCCCACTTGTAGAAACTTATGTTTTTAAGGATAGCCATGAACGTTTCCTTACTAGACAATGAAGTGGTTCTACATCTACTAGTTATGCTAATATCAATGACACAATCATATTGGTCACATAAACAAACATATGTCGTGTTGTTTATCTGCTACATGATGTTGTTCCATGCACAAGTGGGAGAAATCTATATTATGTGCAAAGTACAACATATAGGTATATGATTTAACGGATTCTCTTGACTACAAGGTAAGAGACTTACATTCTAATATTACTTATACATATCTAGTTCAAGAAACACTTGGTGTTGCAATTTACGTTATGTGAGAACTTAACTAGATTGCAACAACAAGGTAAATCTCCATGTTACGTGGGAACGTATCTGGAATAAGTTTGCAGTTTCTAAATTAGATAAGTAGATAGAGCATGTGTCAAGATGATATATAAGACTACTTCAAATTAAATATTTATGTATTATTAGAACGAGGCATTATAAGCTCGTGCGTTGCACTGAGTTGGTTAGGGTCGAATGTATACGTTTTTTTTTATGTACTATTGTATGCAAGTAGTTACATATAAGATATTGCAATTAATGGTATCATAAGATTTGTTATCGTAGTGCGGAGGTAAATTCTTGTTGGGTAATGTAGTTGTAACTTTGTCGGGTAATGTTTACCTGGGTTTCGTTATGCAAATTTGCATGGTTCACAAATTAATAACTACCACATTCATTATATGCCAAAGTTGCTTCTTCAGTTCTACTGTAGATGACTACATAATAATGTTGACTAATTTTTATTTTGGTCAATGTCCTAAATTGTAAAGATGACTACATTTGTTTTTTGTACCATGGCATTAATTTAAGTTCCTATTATTTTAGATAGACAATTAACCTTATAAGAGTATATGTGAAGAGGTTTATGTTAATATCTTACATTTAAAAAAAGACCTTTCATATGTAACACTTTAATATTAGTATGTTACATAAATAATTTTTGGCCTATTTATTTGGTGCTTGTTTCATAATGAGTTATAGAACCATTTGGTTTTTTGTATATTTTATTTTCAATGGCAAATTTAGAGTTGATAGGTAATTTATCGAATGTCGCTGGTTCTTCAAAATTGCATAATTGCATGCGCTTGTGGTTTGTGCAACAGGCAGGTGAAGATGATGCATTATCCAAAATGTTATTCGGTTGTTGCCAACATTTGAGGCGGGTAATAGCGAAGAACCATACAATGATGGCAAACATGGAAGCTTATGGTGCTAATGGGGTTGCTTTGGAGTTACTTGAAGCTTTAAGAAAAACCCAAGATAGGCATCGGTTTATTGCTTGCAGAGTTAAACTATTTGCTAGATGAAGCGAAAGTGGGTGCCCGTGAGGAAGAAGCTAATGCTATTAAGATGAATGAGTTTAAGTAGTTGTTTGAGTTTAGGTACTTTTGTTGGTTTTAATAATTTGAATGTTTTGTTTGTTTTTTGGATGATGATATGTCAAAGAAATATATATGTATTTCATGGCAAATGATATACTTGGTGTATTTAAATTAGCTTAATTTTATTTAAAGTTTCATTTAACACATAGTGGAAATGTTGGTATATAAATATAAAGATAATCTATAAGTTATTACCATTATTTTTTTTTAAGATTAGGATGTTAATGCCAAAGCATTGTATATATAGGGGCTGGTTTAGATCCATTACAAAAATGAAGGGTTTAAATTGCAATATTAGATATCTTCCTAAATACTGTATATCAGATTTTTGAATGAAGAATATGAAAGGGCTACAGTAACACCCAAATTAAATTTCCCAATGCCTCTTGAGTGTTTTTTTTTGTAATTATCTGTGCAATTTATGAGTTAGTACATTGTAATTACGTATACTTACAAAACCATAAACACAACCATCATAATTTAACCCTAAACCATCATAATTTAACCCTAAACCATCATAACTTAACCCTAATCGAAAAATGTCTTCCACACCTAACATTGACAAAATGAAAGCTGCCACAGAATCAGGCAAGCTGAGCGATGCTTTTAGGCTTTTGATTATGCAAGACATTGCAGAGGAGAAGAAGTTGATCGAGAAGCTGGGAGAAGAGAGCACCATTCTCAGAGAAACTGTTGCTAAAAAAGAAGAAACAATCGATGAGGCTGGAAGATTGTTTCCTTCTTTCAATGTCATTGCAGCAACAGGTGAGTTTGCCCTTCGTGAGATCCAGTTGAAGGATCGAAGAAAGATTGACTTGCTTGCTCAGCTGTTGGTGCTATGTCGTCGGAGTTTGGCGGAGAAGGAGGAGTATTTGGAAGACTTGGATGAGGTTGATGATTCAGAAGATGAAGAATAGGAAGATTTGGGGGGGTTTTTTGTGTTTTGATGTAAATTTTATGGTTGTATGTATGGTTTTATTGACTGCTACTCTATTATTTTAACTATAACTATATATATTGTGAATGGATTAAACTGATGAAGTATCAGTTAACTGGTTTAAGCTTTAATGGTTTAGTAACTTGAAGAAAGTAAGTATTTTTATTTAGTTATTTACTTTTATTATAAAATGGTCAAGTAGTGTGTGTGTTGACTTTCAGTGTTTCACACATCTATTTTGTTGGGTTTTAGGTTCCTTGGATCAAGAATTACTCTAAGTACTGGAACCACGGACATAAGATTGTAACCACGGATGATGACAAACCGTGGCTAGTAGTATTGTGTAACTGCTGATAGATTATTGTAACCACTGCTAGTCTTGTATAGTCGGTTTAGTTTATTGTATTAGATAAATATGGAAAAGATATTTATCTTGTAGGTTACGTATTGTATAATGTAAAGGACTCCTTAGCCTATAAAAGGAGGTCCTAGGTTAGATTAGATAAACGTATGTTTTATATCTAAGGTCAATACACTTCAAGGTTGCAAAACCCTAATACTGTTAGAGTATTCGTATTAATAAATAATATTGAGGTGTTGAATGTTTACTGTTCTTCTTCTTAAGATTAAGTGTTAAATTCCGCGTAATACTTAATAAGCTTTTATTCTAAGTCAGTTTCTATATTAGATCGTTTGCTCAACTGGGATCAACAAGTGGTATCAGAGCTTGTGATCTAGAGACTGTAACCAAGAAGAAGTTCTGTTAAGCTTTATTCAAGTAAGTTAAGATGTCTGACGAAACTCACATGGTGACTGCTTCTAAGGTTCCCATGCTCAAGCATGGTGAGTATCAAATCTGGAGAATGCGAATGAGGCAATACATTCGTATGATTGATTATGCTCTCTGGGATGTTGTTGAAAAGGGAGACACTCTTCCTAAGAAGGGTGAGGATGGTCAAGAGATAGCTATTGTTAGTGAAATTGATAAAGCAAAAAGGAAAATGGAGATCAAAGCTCACAGTATTCTCTCCATGGGAATACCCAATGACTATGCTTTGGACTTTGAACAATATGAGTCTGCTAAAGATTTATTAGATGCTCTTGAAATAAGGTTTGCTGGTAATGAAGCTACTAAGAAGTCAAGGATGAATATGCTCAAGCATCAATTTGAAACCTTCACTGCTCTTAGTGGAGAAAAGATTTATGGCACATATAATAGACTTCAAAAACTTATCAGCCAACTGAAGTCAGTAGATTATAAGGTTCTTCAAGAAGATATTAATTTGAAGTTCATTAGGAGTTTATCATCTGATTGGGCTATTCATACAATTGTGTGGAGAAATAAGGTGGACTTTGATAAGATGACTCTGGACAATCTCTTCAACAACTTGAAGGTTTATGAGTCTGAGAGTAACGTTGCTAATGCACCCTCTGCTAAACAAAACATTGCTTTTGTTTCCACTAATCACATGAATTCACAAGATGTAACCACTGCTGCATATGGAGTAACCACGGCTATTGCTAACAATACCACTGTTAGTGATAATGTCAGTGATGGTGCAATTTGTGCTTTTCTGGCTGATTTAACTACCAGTGTTACTGTGTTGAATCAAGATCTGGATCAAATTGATCCTGATGATCTTGAAGAGATTAATCTTCAATGGCAAATGGCAATATTGACTCTCCAAGCAAGGAAGTTTCTAAGGAGGACTGGAAGACAAGTTAAGTATGATGGTCAAAGGAGAGTTGGGTTCGACAAAAGCAAGATGGAGTGCTTTAACTGCAAGAAGAAAGGGCACTTTGCTAGGGAATGTCGAGCTCCTAAAAGAATTGAAGGCATACAGAAGACTACAGAAGAGCCTGCTGCTTCTTCAGCTTTGGTTGCTCAGGATGGGATTGGTGATTATGATTGGAGTGATCAGATTGAAGAAGGTCCTAATGCAGCTTTTCTTGCTAGTGAAGCTTCAAAAGAGCATAACTTTGCTCTTATGGCCTATGCTTCATCTTCTGGTTCAGATTCTGAGGTATCTAATGATTCTACTTGTTCTTTTAAATCATGTCATGATAACTTAGAGTCTCAAAAAGCTATCACTGAGAGTATGAGGAAAGAAGTAGACAGACTGACTATGGACAACTTAGGTTATAGAGTTGGTCTAGAGAGTGTGGAAGAGAAGCTTAAATACTGTATTAAATGTGAGTTTGAATATGTAGATAAGATCAATATACTAGGTGGTGAAATTGATCTTAAGAATAGAGAGATTAAAATGCTTAAAGATAAACTAGCAGAGGCAGAGAGTGTAAAACAAAAGGCCCTAGCAGAAAAAGAAAAACATGTTGTTAGGGTAGCTAAAACACAATTTGCTTCTGATCTGGTTCATAAATCTATAGAGAGTCACTTAATGAAAAAGGGTTCTGGGATAGGATACAATAATATGCCACCACCCACTCTTATGCAACATGCACCACCTGCTAAAGAACTGTCATTTAGTAGTGAATTCAGTTTTAACAAACCTGTAGAAGGGATAAATAAGACTGAAACACCTAAGATAAGTTATGATAAGTCATCTGATGCTCCCACAATTGAAGATTGGGAATCAGATTCTGAGGAAGATAGAACTGAATCAACTAAGTCTGAAGAGATAGAGAAAGTTAAGAAAGTTGATTCTCAGCAAGTCAACCTTGTACCTAGATTTGGAGCTCAAATAGCTAAGAAAGTAGTTGAGTACAAGGAAGTTCCTAGGGAACAAATAAAAAGATACATACCTAGGGGAAACAAATAAAAAGATACATACCTAGGAAGGAAAATATATATTGTTTTGATCTTAAAGATGTCCTTCCAAATAGGTCCTTAACATGTTTGTTTGCTAAAGCATCTGTAGATGAGTCAAAATTGTGGCATAGAAGGCTAGGTCACCTCAATTACAAAACAATCAATAAACTGGTAAAAGGAAACTTAGTGAGAGGGTTACCTTCTAAGGTTTTTGAGTGTAAGGATTTGTGTGTGGCCTGTCAAAAAGGAAAACAACATAGAGCTTCTTGTAAGACCAAAACTGTTAACACCATCACACAACCACTGTTTATGCTTCATATGGACTTATTTGGACCTACCTTTGTTAGAAGCTTGAACCATAAGCAGTACTGCCTAGCTATCACTGATGATTATAGTAGATTTTCTTGGGTATACTTTTTGGCTGCTAAGAGTGAGACTAGTGAGATCCTCAAGAGTTTCATTACTAAGATAGAAAATCTAGTAAACCATAAGGTCAAGGTAATCAGATGTGATAATGGAACTGAGTTTAAGAATGATGTGATGAATCAGTTCTGTGTAGCTAAGGGTATAGAGAGACAGTTTAGTGTTGCTAGAACACCACAACAAAATGGTGTAGCTGAAAGGAAAAATAGAACACTAATTGAGGCTGCTAGGACCATGTTGTCAGAATCTAAGTTACCAACTACCTTTTGGGCTGAAGCTGTAGGAACTGCATGTTATGTGCAGAACAGAAGTAAGGTAGTAAAGCCTCATAACAAGACCCCTTATGAGCTGTTACATGATAGGAAGCCAATGATTGCATTCCTAAAACCATTTGGGTGTCCTGTTACCATCTTGAATACCATAGACTACCTAGGCAAGTTTCAAGAAAAAGCTGATGATGGATACTTTTTAGGCTATTCTACTAATAGCAAAGCCTTTAGAGTATACAATAGGAGGACTAGAATTGTTGAAGAGAACTTACATGTTCAATTCAGTGAAAAGACTCCTAATGTTGAGACCAAAGGACCAGATTGGCTGTTTAACATTGATATGCTAACCAAATCTATGAATTATGAGCCTATCATTGCAGGAACTTCCACTAATGTTTATACAGGTACACAAAAGGATTCTGAGGCAGAGACACCTTCCAAGGAAGCTGATTCTCCAAAGGAGTTCTATTTGATTGAAAAGTGGAAAGCTGGTTCTGTTCCTTCCATTATTCACAAGCAAGGTCCCACTGATGATGATGTACTGAATACTAGAGGCAATGTTGATCATCATCAAGATAAGGATGAGTTGTTGAAAGATAACTCTGTGTCGGTAGAAGAAATTGAAAAGAAGAAAAGGCATTCTGCAAGCACTGCTAAGCCAAATGAAAGCACTGCTAAGCCTACTAAAACCACTGATAAGCCATCTTCTACCACTGATAGGTCAAGTGAAACCCCTGACACAAGTACTGGTGATAGTACTTTCTTTGGACCACATGCAAAGACAGTATTTGGTGATGAGGAGTATCCACATGATCCTAATATGCCTGCTTTGATTGAGATTGATACTCCTACTGATGATGAAGACATGGATGATTTCTTCAATGCTGATTTGTCTAATTTGGAAACTGTCATTCATGAAAGTCCAATCACCACTACAAGGATTCACAAGATTCATCCCAAGGAACAAATACTTGGAAACTTGAATACTCCAGTTCAAACAAGAAGCAGGGTTAGGAACACTGAACCCTTTCCTGAACATGGGTTCTTTGCAAGATCACTTCACAAAAGAAACAGTCATAAAGATCTGCAAAATTGCCTGTTTGCTTGTTTTGTGTCTCAAAAGGAGCCCAAGAGAGTGGAAGAAGCTTTATCTGAAGAAGGCTGGGTAGAATCAATGCAAGAGGAGCTTTTACAGTTTAAGCTTCAAGAGGTTTGGACATTGGTTGATCTTCCTAATGGTAAAAGGGCAATTGGGACTAAATGGGTGTTCAGAAACAAGAGGGATAAAAGAGGAATTGTTGTAAGAAACAAATCAAGGTTGGTTGCTCAAGGATACACACAAACTGAAGGTTTGGATTATGATGAAGTGTTTGCTCCTGTTGCAAGAATAGAGGCTATTAGATTGTTTTTGGCTTATGCTTCATTCAAGAATTTTGTTGTGTATCAGATGGATGTTAAAAGTGCATTTTTGTATGGCACAATAGATGAGGAGGTTTATGTTTGTCAACCTCCTGGGTTTGAAGATCCTGATCATCCTGACAAGGTTTACAGGGTGAGGAAGGCTATGTATGGGTTGCATCAAGTTCCTAGGGCATGGTATGAGTGCCGGTCTACTTATTTGATGGACAATGGGTTTAAAAGAGGGCTGATTGACAAAACTTTGTTCATTAGAAAGCACAAAGATGATATTTTATTAGTTCAGGTTTATGTAGATGACATCATCTTTGGCTCTACAAACAAGGAGTTATGCAGAGATTTTGAGAAACTTATGCATGATAAGTTTCAGATGAGTTCTATGGGAGAACTCACTTTCTTTTTGGGGCTACAGGTTCAACAAAGGACTGATGGTATCTTCATCAGTCAAGACAAGTATGTAGCAAATGTTTTAAATAAGTTTGGGTTTCAAGATGTAAAGAGTGCAAGTACACCTATGGAGACTCAGAAACCTTTGCTACAAGATGATGGAAGTTCCAAAGTTGATTTGAAGTTGTACAGATCCATGATTGGATCTTTGATGTATCTCACAGCATCTAGGCCAGATATTATGTTCTCAGTATGTGTGTGTGCAAGATTTCAAGTCACACCAAATACCTCACACATGAATGTTGTTAAGAGGATCTTTAGATATTTGAAAGGTCATCCCAAATTGGGCCTTTGGTACTCTAAGGATTCCCCTTTTGATTTGGTGGCCTACACAGATAGTGACTATGCTGGTGCTAGTTTGGATAGGAAGTCTACTACTGGAGGATGTCAGTTTTTGGGAAGCAGATTAATTTCTTGGCAGTGTAAAAAGCAGACTATTGTGGCTAATTCTACAACTGAAGCTGAATATGTGGCTGCTGCTAGTTGTTGTGGTCAAGTTCTTTGGATTCAGAATCAATTGCTGGATTTTGGGTACAATTTTATGCATACTAAGATTTACATTGATAATAACAGTACAATTTGCATTATTAAAAATCCTGTTTTACATTCTAGAACTAAACATATTGAGATAAGGCATCATTTTATTAGAGATTGTAATGAGAAAAGACTGATTCAAATGGTAAAAATCCACACTGATTTCAATGTTGCTGATCTTCTCACTAAAGCTTTTGATGTGGGGAGGTTTCAGTACCTTGTTGTTAGTATTGGAATGATTAATCTCTAAACTCTCAAATTGTTTTGTACCAGTTTGTATAAGTATTGGACTGTTATTATGTAATCTTAGTTTTGCTATTCTTGTTTCTAACCACTGATAGTTTTGTTCAAACCACTGCTTGTTGTTCTGTGTTTCCACTAACCATTTTGCAGATACAAGAAAGTTCATTATAGAAGCTAAATAAGTACTGAAGTTCAATTGTTCATTCATTCATCAAAACAGTTTACAGCTTACAGCTTACAATGGAACTTCAAGTGCAAATTAAAAGACTACTTCTATACATGATTTCCTACTACTATCCTCAGCTGTTGGATATGCATGACAAGCTAAGGATCAAAATGGGAAGGATGGATTGATGCAAACGAAGATGATGAAGATGAATACAGTAGATGAAGCACAAAGGACATAGTCAGATCACACATTCATCTGCTGGTTTCACCAAAAAGCATCATTCCATTTTCCTTTTTCCCTTCCCCCTTACGATGTGTGAAGAAGCACCACAACTTGGTGTTGGAAGACCAAGAACCACCTCTCTGTCTTTTGGGAGTGGTGGATTTCTTGCTCGTGGTCTTGGTTGGGGTTGGGATGATGAAGTTTGGGGGTTTGAAGTTCTCTTCTTTGAGGAGTCATCAGTGTCCTCAGATGCTTCACTTGGATCCACCACACTATCATCTTCAGATGATGGAAGAAATGGGGATTTTCTTGGTCTTGGTTCTTGTGGAGGAAAGTAGGACTGCCATGGGTTAGAATCTTCACTTGATGATGAAGATGATGATGAGGATGAGGAGGATGTTAGATCCACAACTTCTGGTTTATTCCAACTAGGATTCCACATGGTGATTGTAGTTGATTGGGGATTTTAGATAAATTAGGGTTTTGATATTGATTGGTGTGTGCGTTATGTGAGATTAAGGGTTCTTTATATAAGCAGAGTTAAGGGTTATGGAAGTAAATGAGGGGAAGGTTAGATGTGGTTGAGGAGTTAATGAGATTCTTGGGCATTGGACTCATATTAGTTCTAGAAGTTGACCATATTGACTTACCTATTTTAACCACGGATAGGTCATTTGGAACCACTTCTGGCTCTTTCTAACCACTGACAACTATAATATTCTTCTCTGTGTTTGTTTTGTGTGTTTGTCTTGCAGGTATGAAGGATTTGTGTACATAGGAGCTGGTGCGTTAGCTGCTTGTGTTTGTTAAAAAAAAATTGTGTAATCCTTCATATTTGTGTGAGATCTCACTTTGTTATGACACAGATTTACTTGCTCTAAATCTTGGACATTTGGTTGAAGTGTTACTATGTATCCACGGATGGTGTGTGTCTAAACGCGGATAGCTGTTCTGAAACCGCGGATAGCATTTTGATTTGTGTTGGATACTACAGGGGTTGTTCGGTAACTTTGGCGAAAGTATATTATCTCCCCAAATCACGGATGGATCATTTATTTGATCTTCAAACCACTTCCAATTGGCGCTCAAGTTTATCCCTAATCAATATCCTTTGCATACTTCACAAAACCTACATCATCTACATCCTTAATCACAATGGCGGAAACTTATTCTACTACCCATAACCTTGTTGCTATTCTCACCAAGAACGATCGATCTGAAGGGTTTCATCAAATGATTGATTTCCTTGTTCACAGTCCTATTCACTATGCCTTAACGGTCACACCAACCATTCTTAAAGCCTACATACATCAGTTCTGGAGGAATGCTAAGCTTGAAGAGGTTGAAGGAGTTGAAGTGTTTAGCACTGTTGTGGATGAGAATTCTATTTCTGTTACTGAGGAGATCATTAGGGATGTTTTAAAGTTTGATGATGCTGATGGTATTGATAATCTCTCAGATGCTGAGATTGTGGCTGGTTTAGACAGGTTAGGTTATACACACAGGGGTGAAAAGGTACAATTTTTTAAGAGTTTGTTTTCACCAAGATGGAAGTTTCTTATTCATACTTTGTTGATGTGTATGAGTAATAAGACCACTGGTTTTAATGACTTTCCTTCCAAAATTGCTACTGCTGTTATTTGGTTATCTGATGGAAGAAAGTTCAATTGGTCTAGGATGATTTATTATGGATTAGTACAAAACATTAGGATGAAGGGTAAATACTATTTGTATCCTAGTTTTGTTCAACTTATTATGGAAAGCCAAATTGATGAACCTGTTGAGCATTCTAGAGAGCATGAAGTACATCATATGCTTCCTAAGGTTTTTGCTCATATGAGGAATCAGAAGCCAAACGTGCAGATAAGAGATGTTCCTTTGTTTCCCCATATGCTTATTTTGCCTACTGATCCTGAGTTTGATGAAGGTCTTAAATCTCAACCTATTGTCACTGAACCCACTGTTAGTACATCTCAAACCACTGTTAGTCAAACCCAAAACACTGTTACACCTATTGTATGGACTAGGAGACAGAAGGGCACTAAGCTACCTCAGGCTAGTGTTAGTGGTGTTGTTCATGAGGCTGCCACATGGAGTGGAGGTGACATGATTGGAAGGGCTTCCACTACTGATTCATGCTTAGATGCTGGTCAGGATAGTGGAAACATAAATAAGACCCAACCATTGGCAACTCCTAATGTGGAGAGTTCCTTGGAACTTAACACGGGTGGAGGAATCCCTAGTCAACTGGCTGCTACAGGGTGCATAGATGATCAGGAAAGGTCTGATGCTATGTTTACTATATCCAAGGATTCCCCTCTCGGAGCAGTTGACACAGCTCGAAATGATGAGGATAGTTTGGAACATGAACATGAATTGACGGATCCTAAGCTGGTACATGATGACTTTTCCAATGAACCACCTCTCGGACCAGTTAACACAGGTCGAAGTGGGGAGGATATTCTTGAACGTTTTAATGAATTGACGGTTAAATGTGCTAAAATGGAGGCTACAATTTCAGGTCTACAGGAGTTGGCTGTGTTTCAGGGAAAGGATATTAGGAGATTGAAGCACAGAGTGTTGGTTTTGGAAAAAGTAAGAAGACCTGGGGTTGCTATTTTGAAAGCTATGAGAAGAAAGAAAAAGAAGGTGGACTCCTCTCCAGCTCTGAATATGGAGGATGTATCCGAACAGGGGAGGAGTGAAGGCATAAATTCAGGGGAGGCTACTGATGGATCTATGGAAGAAGATAGTGGAGATCAAGAATTTTTGGTATCTGATAAAGATGGGAATGAGGCAGTTCTTGAAAATGTGAAGAATGTTGTTGAAGATGTAGTGCAGGACACAAACACTGATGGTATGTCTGAAACCACGGTTAGTACTCTTGTAACCACTGCTGAAGTTTCAGACATGGCAATTATACCCACTACTATCATATCCACTACTATTATACCCACTGCTATCATAACCAGTTCCACTGTTGTCACAACTCTCTCTGTATCACCACCTAAAACTAAAGAAGTTGAGAAAGAAGCTGTAAGTACCTTGATAAATCTAAGCAAAACCTCATCTATTTCTACACCTGTCATTGCACCTGTTTTATCTGTTCAATCTACTGCAACTAAACCCAAAAGAAAAAGTTTAGTTATTGGTGAACCTTTGAAGAAGAAAGTGGTTCAATCTGATATTGGAAAAGGTAAAGGAGTTGCAGTACCAGAGCTGAAGTTTAAAAATAAAGCAGAACAAGAAGCTTATGATGCAGAGTATGCAAAAAGTATTATTGCTGATGAACAAGCAGCTTTAGAGAAAAGGAAGCAAGATGAAGAAGAAGCTAGTCAGAGATGGTTAGCTACATGGTATGAATCACAAAATTATCTTCAAGCTTCTGAATTAATAAGTGATGAGTATACTGCACAAGAATGGGCTTTGTTGGATGATGAGGAAAAAGCTAGACTTTTGGGTGAATGGGCAAAGAAGGTTGGTAAAGAGAGGAAGCAAGTTATAAGAAAGAAACCTCCTTCAATTGCATAGATGAGGAATGTATTGATGAAAATTATTAAGAATTCAGGCATTCATGTTTCTAATAATCTTAGTAAATGTTCATTTGAAAGAATTTTGGAGATTTATGAGAGATGTATGAGGATTAATAATGATGAGTTCTGTCCAATGAATTCTAAAAAGGAAGAAGAGTGGATTCAAAAGGATGAAGAGTGGATTCAAAGTAAAAGAAAGAGAAAATCTGAGGTTCAGGAGACATCTGATTCTAAAAGACTGAAAGTAGTTGAAGATGTTAATCAAATCATTTCTTATGAGTTTATGCTTAAAGTTGGAAGTGAAGGAGTTTGGAAAATTCAAAGACTCAACAATGAAGTTTCTGAGTATAATAGATTTTCACAGATGCTTCAGTATTTTGGTAGAGATGATTTGATGAATCTTTGGATACTTTACAAGAATAAGTTTGGTGAAGTACATCCAACTGATTATCATGAGAGACTGGTTTATCATCATTTGAAGATTCTATTTGAACCTACTCATGATGAACCTGAATGACAAGGACTCTACAATGGTCAAGTTACTAGATGGTTTTTATATCAAACTTGTGGAGTTCATGTTTTAACTGTTTCTGGAAAGGTTATTCATATGCTTGTAGAAGGTGATTATCCTCAATTGAATAAGCATCCAGGAATTATTGCTCAGATGTTGAAGCCTGGTTGTATCAAGATGTTAGTACCCTATGATGGTCAAGCTTACAATTTGTTGCTAAAGTATGAGAACATTCTTAAGGCTAGTAAGTGTTTGGCTACATCCTCCAATCCAGATGTTTTGAGCTTAAAGGAAACTTGAGAATTCTGTTGGAATGTATCAAGTTTAGGGGAGGATTGTTGGGTTTTAGGTTCCTTGGATCAAGAATTACTCTAAGTACTGGAACCACGGACATGTTTGATATAACCACGGACAGAAGATTGTAACCACGGATGATGACAAACCGCGGCTAGTAGTATTGTGTAACTGCTGATAGATTATTGTAACCACTGCTAGTCTTGTATAGTCGGTTTAGTTTATTGTATTAGATAAATATGGAAAATATATTTATCTTGTAGGTTACGTATTGTATAATGTAAAGGACTCCTTAGCCTATAAAAGGAGGTCCTAGGTTAGATTAGATAAACGTATGTTTTATATCTAAGGTCGATACACTTCAAGGTTGCAAAACCCTAATACTGTTAGAGTATTCGTATTAATAAATAATATTGAGGTGTTGAATGTTTACTGTTCTTCTTCTTAAGATTAAGTGTTAAATTCCGCGTAATACTTAATAAGCTTTTATTCTAAGTCAGTTTCTATATTAGATCGTTTGCTCAACTGGGATCAACATATTTCACTTTCACTCGGTCAAAACACACAGTTACATTCAAACCTCCGATTTAGGGTTTTCAATCAAACGAAAAATCAATCAAAATAAATGTTAAGCAATCAAATATTATTGAGGGCTATTATAAAGTGCTTGATTATCTGCTGATTGAGCCTAATATCTCAGGTATTCGATTTGAATATGATAGATTGAAAGGGCGAATGTTAAAACGTTATAATTTATTGCAAGGTTGTTACTTTAGGATGTTTGTTGATTTATAAATGATATTGTGTTATGTTAGTTTCGATTCAATCCTGAAAAGCAAGTATATGTTTTAAATATCATAGTAAATTTGGAAGATGTTTGAAGTTTTTTATAATAGTTGTTAGAATGTTTCAATTGTTAATGATAATTTGATCAGAGTTTATCAATTTTGCATTATAAAGCTTGAATCTTTTTGTTGTTTTTATGTTGATATTGGTAATCATTGATCTGGGTTTGAATAAGTGTAAGGTCAAATTTGATTTTCTAGTGATAATCCACTTAGGGGTTTGAGCTTTTTTGGGGTTTAATGATTTTACATTATAAAGTTTAGTTCCTGCTAGGTGCGAACACCTGAAAAGAAGCATTATAGAGGCTTTGGGATTGTTTCATTTATCTTTTTGATAAGCAACTGAAAAGAAGCACTTCATGAAATAGTGTTTGGATCTGCTTATGTTGTAAAAAATGCTATGTGGATGAAAAAAGTGACAGGATAGCTACTCTTTGTGTATTTTAAGATTTTTATGGGTCTAAAAGACATTCAAGTTTATCTCAAATAAGCACCTTGAAACATGAAAAACAGCTTAGTTTGCTCCAAAATATGTCTCAGGCTACGCACTATATGAATCAGACATGACAAACATTAACTCACACCCGTACCTTTACCTAGTTTGTCATCTGTAGCATAGTCTATCAACAAAGAACCTTTATTGCTTCAAGATCCTTTGGAGGAGCTCATGTATGTTTCTACGTGTGTTACTGTTTTGTTTATGATTAAACTGAATGAAAGGGAGGTTAAAAAGTTATGTTTCGAGCTTTCCCTTTTAATTTTTCGGATATATATAGAAGCTAAGTTTCGATAAAGATTAATGATGTATCAGGTAGGCGAAGGTTTTTGTCTTGTTTCGTTTTTGTTTTTGTAAAAAAGAAGCTTGACTTCTTATAGATTTATGAGGTTATGAGTTCAAGAACATGAGATCTTTTTAGATCCTTAAATATTTAAAAGTGTGTTGAACAAAACTGAGATATTATTTTATTTTCCTTTTGTTTTGAATCTTGTTCTTGGTTTAGATATAGATAATAGGTGAGTGAATAATGGTGAGCCGTGACAAATTGTATTTAGTTTAAGTCATGGGAATATTCGTTTTTTGTCAGGGTATTAGTCACTTGCATAGGAAAGCGTAGTTGTTTGCTGATTTACGGCTCATTAGTTGATCTAATAACGGTTACGTGTTATACATGCAGTGGGTAGGTGAATATCGATGTGGCTTTAGCTGATGAAAAAAATGGGGGCGTTGAGGATATTGCGATGATATGAGAGTTGGTGAGTAAGATCAACGGGAGATTTGCTCATATTGTCAGTGCTAGTGAATGCAGCACAGATTATAATGATGTTTCAGGCTTGATGGGTGTTTCGGTTTAGTATACGCAAATAATGAGATACTTCGTCAATGAGACAGCGGAGCAAAATGCGTGCGACTGATCGCCTAATAGTCAATAAGGTATGCAGTTTATTAATTATTGAATTTAGAAATTTTATGCTGACTTAATTGGTATTATAATAACAACAGTTGGGGTATGCGTTATTAAAGCTGACCAAACAACGTAGGACGCAATTTGTAGTTGAAGCATTATTCATTTTAAAAACTTAGAGAATAACATACCAAACTTCAAGAAAGAAATATAGGAAAATAACTTGTTAAAAATACTACTTGAACACTTGAGTTTAGGTATCAATAAGCTTTCCATTATTATTGCTCTTTATAGTTGCTGCCATAAGAGAACTCTATATGTTCATAGCTTGCATGATTGTTAGGATATATAACCTGCAACGGTTCCACATCCAGAACTATTGGTGGTGCTAACGACAAATCCAAATTGATGCGATTTTTTTTTCCTGTAGGTAGCTTTGAAAAAACGTCGTCTTAATTTTTTCGTGTTATCCGTAATTGCTAATCCTGGATCTTCCTTTATCCGTCTTTTTTCTTCCTGCAGTTTTGTAATTATCTCTTGCATATTTTCATTAGTATTTGAATCACCTTCCTTGCCCTATAATGAAAACAAAGTTGGATATCACAATATAGAAAACATATGAATGCGTACTATAAAAAGCATAGTTAAATGTTAATGTTTGTGACTTAAAATATGTATATATTAGCAAATAGGGAAAACCATTTTTATAAGATTGAAATCATTATTTTATCTGGAAACATTGAAGCTTGCAGATCAACTTTCTCCTCTTAAATCAGGTTTGTCGTATGAAAATCAGAAACAAAAGTTAGTGTCAATTAATTGCTAACCTGAAAATAGTTAATCAACTTTTCTAAACTGAGAAGTTTTCGATATGGCCAAGATTTAATTCCAACCGATCGACAATGCACTTTAAAAAGAGACGAACCAACATTAAAGCATTTTGCAGCTCGGTGTAAGGGCATATGAAAGTAGTGTGAGACGACATCCCTGCTGAATGACATAGTTTTAGAATGCGGATATCTGATTTCTGTATGATAATAAAGGAGTTGATATGTCTATATTACTGAGATAAGTTGGTTTTTAAATGTCTCATCAAGCTTTTGAACTGACCTGAAATTAATAAAGGATACGTAACTCCTAATAAACCATAAAATCAATTTATTATATATTTATGTGAACATTTGTGCATACTATTAATATTATCTGCAATAATAGCACTTGAAGAGTATGCAGTTAGGTTTTGAGGTTATTTCATAAATCAGAAAACAATGGTATATGAATAAGTATGGGTGGTCACAATTTATTATGTGTCTTTTAACATGAGAATATAGATAATGGACACCTGTTAAGAATTGGAGCAATACTATAAAGTTTATGAGTGTTTGTGGCAATTAATAAAGTAATAATAAATAAATGTGCTGAACTATCCACAGGTGTTGCCGTTCAAATTTTATTACGTGTATCTGAATATGGAAACACAAATAATGCATATCTAAAATAAAATGTACCACCTTATTATATTTAATATCTGAACATTACATAGATATGCTAAGACAGGCTACTGAAAGCTTCTTTGAAAACAATGTTACGTGTGCAGTTCTTAAGTCTAGGGTCTTTGTCTTCAATCATTAGTATCTTAAGGCCGTCAGGAGTGGTAACTCTAGACAGCGCCACATAAAGTTGTCCATGTGTAAACACAGGAGTAGGCAAATATAGGCCAACGTAAGTAAGTGATTGGCCCTGACTTTTGTTGATAGTCATCGCATAACATGCTCTTACAAGGAATTGTCGCCGTTTTAGGATAAATGGCCATTTGGATTGCGTTGATGTTAGTATAGTCCTGTGTATAAGGACATTGTCTCCTATATTTGAACTTGTAAGGATCGTTGCGTGAATAACAAATTGGCCTAAATCTGTTATGAGCAATCTTGTTCCATTACACAGACCTTTGCTTGGATTGATGTTACGCAATAGCATAATGGGTAGTTCCTTTTTTAATTGAAGTTCATGTGGGGGCATCCCGGGAAAATTTAAGGAATTTAGAAATTCAATCGGGTACAGGTCATGCTGATCTAGATTGTCTGTAGATGCCTTGCAAACTTCATCCGCGCTATTGTATGTAACAGAGTCCCCTTTTAATTGTTTAAACATATAATCATTGATAGTATCAGCATCATCATTCCGAGGAGTTAGGATTGCCCTTTCTTTGAGATACACATCGTCAGTCTGTCTTGTTGTAAAATCAGGGTATGTCTCGGCTACAATTTTCTCGATAGGACAATCCCATGATTGGATTAGGAAACTTTCAGGAATGTCGATCCAAGATGGCTCGTCCTCATCTTCTTTGCATTTTGCTGGCAAATTGCCATCCCCCACAGCCAATACCCATTTATTGAAATCCTGTTTTCGAGTATCAAGCAGACCATTCTCACTATACTCATTGACACGCATACTCCGTGTAAGGGTAAATACCTTGCAATGCTTCCACAACTCAGACTGGTTTATACATGATTGAACAATGACTGGCCTGCTTGCTTTTGGTATAACTGGCAGCACTTGACGAAACTCGCCTCCTAGCAGGACCGTCACACCCTCAAATATTCGATCTCTACTGTCAAGGTCATGATATCCTAAGATATCTCTCAGCGTCTTGTCCAACGCCTCAAAATCATATTTTTGGGTCATTGGAGCTTCATCCCAGATAATTAGTTTCACTTGCTGCATGAGTTCTGACATATTCGTGTTTTGTTTTATGCCGCACGTGCTGTTTTCTAATAATTCAAGTGGTATAACAAAACGACTATGTGCCGTTCTCCCGCCTGGTAGCAACAATGAAGCAATGCCTATACAATTTAAGGACACTTATCAGTTGCGTATTTGTTTAAATGTGCAAGTTAGTTGTTTATTTAAATTTAGTATAAATATATACCTGAAGATGCGACGACAAGCACTATTTTACGTTCTGATCTCCGCCTTGAGATGATAGTCTTGTATAAAAATGTCTTTCCGGTTCCTCCTGGTCTGTACACAAAGTAAAATTTACCTTTGTTACCATTTACAGATTCAATAACCTCCTCATAGATTAGACGCTGTTGGGAGTTTAACAATGAATGGAGTTGTTGATGTTGAATCTTACTTTCCTTCATATCATAAGCGAGCGCTTCTCTTATGAGACGATTGTCCATATTGGTTAGCAACATTGGGTCTGGTAGTGGTAAATCTTGAAAATCTCCTAAAGATCTTCCACAACTATTTAACAACTCTTGTATTTCAAGCAAACAATAGTTCCGAAGTTGTTCATCTGTCAGTTCCAAGTTAGGGTAATCGAACATTTTCCTTTTCTTGTGTAGGATATCCTCTGCTAAAAATTGCCAGTTTTCTTCCCATAATTTTAAAGGCCTGCTGACATCACAAAACAATAGAATTGTCACAAACATGTCACGGAGCTGTGGTCCAAACATCCACACACTTGCTTCAGATATTGCATGCGTCCATTCTGTGTCATCATTTAAAAGGCCATATGCAAAACAGGTTTCCTTGAACGTGGAACATAATCTGTCGTTAACAGTCATGAGTTTCTCAAAGGATCGAGGTCCTCTGACAATGTTCAACAACATTCGAAGATAGTATCGTTCTCCAGAGGCGGAATGCGAGTAAACAATCCTCCCAATGCATTTATGCTTCTTTCGTTCTTTCCACATTTTGTCTTTCTCATGCCACACATAATGGGCAGGTATCTCAGAATACGTGTATTTATTCGCTTCTGTATCACGCATGTTTAATTCAAACCAATCAGTGAACATGGTTATATCGATGCCTTCCCTTTGAATTAGTGCTGGTAAGCTTTCTGAATCACGAAGTGTGATTGCATGCTGATTTGGCAGGTGATAATTGAGTTTAATTACTGATGGATCTGAGTAATGGATGTCATAGGAAAACAACCGCCATACCGCCTCACATGGAGCTAAAAAACGACAATTCAAATAATTTTTTATTTCGTCCACCTCCAAAATCTGGACATCTGCCTGACCACCATTGTTTTTTACATTTTCTTGTATAACAATTGTGGCTCTATCAGGACCTTTATTCAAGTACTTGAATAAGTACTTAAATGCCTTTGATCTGTTGCACCATTCTACGTTGATGTGGGCTTGGTATTTCAGAAGGAGATAACGGTTGTGAGGAACCACATATCTGTTGTCATATTTGAATTTGCCTTTTATATGGTAAGCTTTATTATCCCTCCGACGATAAATAGCATAACCATCACTATCGACCATTGTTTCAGCAACGAAAAGTTTAGGAAAATGTTTTGAGCATTTACCCTCAGATGTGCATGGTGCGTGTTTAGCATCTTTACCGCAAGGACCATGTAACATAAATTCAGTTACCACTTTATACCCGTCTGGATCATTTTCTCGACATGGTATTTCTGCCGTAATTATATCATTTATCTGGGACGGGGATTTCCATTTAAATCTTTCTTCTAGCCATAGTAGGATGTGAGCATGAGGTAGTCCACGTTTTTGAAATTCTATTACATATACAACTGAAAGAAAATAGAGAAACAAATAAGATAATACATTAATTTGTTATAAAAGAGCAGACATATTGCCATTATTAGGTAAGGTGCATTACCTCCCCGGGACTTGCCAAAAATATGGCATTTTGTAAGATCATTTAACAATTCAGTAAGCTTAAGCTTGAAAACGCGCGTGGACACTTCTGGACGGTCATGTGCTTTTTGGCCCGGAATGTGCTTTAACATTTCTGAGATTTCAGGCCACTTTGTATTAGCAGTGAAAGTGATGAACAGGTCTGGGTTTCCATATGTTCGACATATAGCCATTGCGTCCTGGTAGTTTTGCATCATATACCTTGGGCCGCCTATAAAACATTTTTGGTAGGACGATTCGTTTTCCCAACCCTACCGCATTTGTATCACCTCTTGTTACAGCGTCACACACGTTGTGATATAAATCCACACGTAACGTATCTTGATTTTTCCTATTCCATGTAAGCCTTTGCTCCTCGACAGCCGCATATGCGTCAACCAAAAACTGTTGCAATAATCGGCCACCTCTAAGCAATGTAGTGCCTTGGTTATTTCGATGTTGTATGATGTATGAGTAGTACTCTTTCATTGTAACAAAAGGCCTTTTGGTTTTGCGCACACCTTTGTTGTTGTGATACAGTATCTTTTCATGATACCCGTCCTCTCCATATGGAAATAATAATGGATATTGGAGGGCCATGTATTCCGGATGCAGCTCAGATATATGTTTCAGCCCTTCCTCCTTGTTTCTTACAACAATATCTCTCGTGGGAATACCATCACCAAAATATGCAGTAATCAGAGCTGCAATCTCCGGTACAGATGGGGCGTTATATTGCCGAGATGCACCTCGACCACTTAGGAGGCGTAGTTCAAAGTGGGCTGAATTATGGGACTCAGACCAATCCCTTGCCATTCGAAATGCCTTGGTGATTGGATTTGTTTGATTGAACATCTTCATAAGGCTTGCTACTATATTTGCATCCACGCACTCTCCACTATCTTTGCTTACAAAAGCTCCCATTCGGTTCTTAAGTTCATTTTCAGTGTCAAAAAAGTATAGCTGCGCAAATTTAGGCTGAGTGCCCTGTTTAGGAAGCAGAGAACCTATTCGATGATAGTTTTGGCCATTTACTCTAAAGGTATATGGACCCCTGCCTGTGTTAATTGAATGGTCTATTCTTGCTCCAAAAGATGTGTAACAAAACATACCATTATATACCCTGATCTGTTCTTTGAAACTTGAGTTTGCAGGAATGCTGTAGTCCATAAGCTCATTAAGAGGCGAAGGTGTTTCATTATATATCGGAAGAAGCACTTTTCCCCCTTGGCAGCAAACAGAGAACGTTGGGTTTACAACGATTTTTGTTACGTTAGTTCTTTCCTGGTACTACATAACAGCCTTGCAATTTTGACATTCAAATGTTGGCGGGCCAATATCATGGTACACCACAGGAATACCTTGCAAATAAAGGTAAATATCATTGATAAGAACCACATTATAATAAGTTAACTAACAGGATGCAAGACTTATAACATGTTTAATTATCTGCATATGCATATGCAGCTCCATGTGGGATATTTTTAGCTGCACGATGAGAAAGTGTTCCTATAGGAATAACCATTACGGTAATATTCAATATTATGAAATCGATAAACTCGCAACTTTAGTACTAATTACCTGCCGGTCTTCTTTTTTTATAAACAATGGGATTTTTGGAGGTTGAAGCTATTTGGTTCAGTGGCAGGTCTGTCAAAGTGCCTACCGAGTGTGATTCTTGTCCTAACAAAGTATGTTGATCATGCAAAAGTAGGTATGGATTATTGCATATTTGTTGTAATTGCATAATGTAAGTAAAGTCTTATAAATGAGAAGAACCTGTAAATGGTCCAACATTTTGTGTCATCCGTAAACCACAGAAACTCTGCATCTTTCCACTGCCATTGATTACTGTTCTTGAATGAATAAACAAAGTTTTGTTCAATATGTCTGACAGGGATGGAGTTTCATCCTGTTCAGCGTGTGACACTGCAATGCAAAGACAAATACAGCTTTAGTCACATACATAATCGGCAGGTATGTAAACTTGTAAAAGTCAAATGTACCTGTATCCATTTAATGCTTGAAGGACCTGATCAACCTTTGCAACAGATCATATTGCAGATCTGGAAAGATAATGAATTAATAAGTTTAGTATATCACCTATTGGGATTCTACTACTTAACTGATGCAATAAGTGTGGTGTACAATGAAAAGGCAGATACTTATAGTTCATGGTAAGTCTCTATATGTATTATAGATTCTTTTTGAGTTTTAATAATGATACTGAGCTTTATGAAATAATTTGGTTAAAAAGCCTAGTATGAGTGCGTTTTAGTCTACTTGGAAAAAATATAACTCAACTTCATTTGGTCATATCTCATTGGTTGCTTATACTCACAACTTGATTCAAACTACTATTTAAATTAAAGTATCATCTACATGAATTTCAAAAGTGCCAATTTACAAAACTACTCTTAATATGGTGATTTATATGATTTAATTTTGGAAGTCATTTAGTTGTCGATTTTGACAACCAATTGGCGGAAAACATTTTTAAACATGTGTCAAAGTGTGGGTGAAATGGCCGTGAGCAGAAAATTTTATAAAGTTGAGGTATACAATGATTACAACATAATACATTATATTTACAAATTATCTGAACACAAAATACTCTTCACTGTTATAATGCAATTATTTTTAAGACCACTGTTATGGTTAAAGGAAATAATTTACATGAAAATTAAACATATGTATCATAGGACATAAAAACATATAAATAGAAAGAGTTTTGGAAACCCGTATAATTAATAATAAGTGGCGATGAAATATCATATCTAAACATTCACAATTTGTTGTTTGCCAACCCCAATCATAACCTAACACTTGTAATTACTTAAGATACCATAACCACAAAGCTTTACATATCATAATTTAGCATGTAATGTCTAGTTTGTTGGGGATGGTACAAAGATAATTTAAGACAATCTTGTTCAATGTAGTAATTAGCATAAACATCTTCAATATTTTGATCATCCAAGTTATTATTATAACATGGATTATGCGGGTATGATACATTTGTAGTATGTGAGTTTGTGGTCGTTGTTGACAACCAATTGCATATTGTTTGTTAAAAATAATAATTAAATCCAAAAAATACGAAATTCAACGAAAACGTTTTTAGCCCTGTATTAAAGTGTGTGTAACTATTGTGATACGATTTCCATTTTGAACCCCATGTGTTTACTGTATGAATATGGAAATAATATATTGTTGGACTTTTAAAGCCAATGGTAACAAATGGTATTCCATATAATTCATAAGTTGTTGTAATAGTTATTTGCCCAAAGTATGGTTTTTTTACAATAATTGTTAATCGGCATTTTCATTTGGTATCTTGTTGAAAGCATCCATTTCACAGCCGGTTCATATTGGATGTACCTGAAACCAAGTCAAGCAGAAAAGAACCAATATTTTGCATGACAGAAAAGTATAATAAATTATCAAAACAAAATAGAATCTGATGCAACAAATCGTAACAGTTATGTGCCTTTCAAACAGAAAAAACAAAGGATCCCAAATTCAGTTTTAATCCAGTTTATTATTCACGTCATAATTGTTTATTTTGATAAGGATTATTCGGGTACAGCTGGCTCAGGGTCACTCTGAATCATCCATGACAAACCTGACCACAAAATATACAAAGAGGGATGTATTAATATGTGGGCAGATATAAAACCATATATGACCAAATATGGTATACAACATGTGCTTACCGTCTCATTTTCTTCTTGTCAGTTGCGGTGTCGTCCTGACTATCCTGGTCACCATCTACAGATATAAGTTCAATATCCACGTTTGAATGTTCAATATCCGCCCTGAAAATATTCGAACAATGTTTGTCATGCTAGATATGTTGCGTAAGTAATAGGTCTAAGGCAAAACCCTTAAAATGTTTGGTATTTATGTTGTCACAAAACGTATTATGTCGTGATGACCTTTTTTTTTCTTATCATCTGCAGGGGTAGACTTGAGCAACCGTTTGAACGATGAGTCAGATGGCGCATTGGGCTTGATATTCGCATTCATAGACCCAGTATATTGCCCAGCAGCCAAAGGCCTAAGTTCATCATCAACGTCTGAATCTTCGGGGTCTACTCTGAAAATAAGAAAACCATGCCTATCAGGTCTCTTTTTTTGTGCATTAGCAAAAGGCCTAAAGGAACGCACATTTTTATTATAGGACATTTTTGGGAGACAAATATTACAGGCGTTGATTACCTATTTTTCTTGTTATTCTCTGTAGGTTTGGATGGTGTAACAACAGATGGAGACGGGATTAATGTTTTGGATGATGCAACTGATCCAACAGTTTCATTATCAATGGTGCTTGAGCTTTCAGTTTCAATCGACGGATGAGGTGAGTCCACCGCCCAACATGTAAAACTCTCAAACTTCCCATATTCATAATATGTATGACTTTTGATTTCAAATTCGTGTGTTGTGCCAATGAGATCGAGTATGGGAGAAGGCAAGTTGGCGTGATCATCAAGACTCTGCATAGCAAATCATGAGTAATGAGGCACGGGAGTAGGGGTGTAAATAAACTCTAAAATTTCAGATGTACCTCTTTATCGTCCGTCAACAATGCCGAAGCTGGAAACTTTATCAAGTTAACCGAGGCCTCATCAAAAAGGACCACCACAGTAGTACCGGTATCATCAGATATACCAAGCTCAAGGCGGTACCTGTGAAGAGCATGTAGTGGATAGTAAGTATGAATGTCAATAATTATATATAATGTATACAAATGTCTAGCATATGAGTCACAAATATAATAGTACCTTATCACAGGGTATTCAATCGGTCTCTCACATGAATCACACCAAAAACGGCCACCCTTCCTAGTAGCTCCTTTCTTGCAGCTGTCACCTCCACATGACGGAAAATTCCATCCCTTTCTAGTACGCACATCATCAATCTTGGCTTTACATAGGAAAGTCGCAGACTGCATAAATAAAATATATCAATATCATGCAGTTTAAGGAGGATACATAGCTGACGGGGGGGGAAAAGGAAACAGACATCATTTTTCCGATTGCGGGCCCACATGAGCAGATTCTCTATTGTCCCATCTTTGGGTTCAGAGAGGTGTGCACCCAAATATGCTGTTGAAGACACAACACTTCTAACAAACAGGTAAACAATCTTGGTAAGTTAATAGCAGTTTGAATCGTATCAACTATAAATTTTATATTAAAACAATTTCATACCCGGCGTCTTTTTTCAGTGCGTTGATTGCAGGAATGTCAACAGCATCTAGTATTTGTGTGGCTGAACTACTGGATAAATAGAGTTTATCTGAGAGGTAAAATTAAAAACTAAATTAGCATGATAAAGGGGTATACTATGCAAAAGGTAAATAGACCAAGCTGACTAACTGTTATAATGCCTTGCAGATGTGGACGTAACAACAACAGCGCACATGCCTGTTTGTTTTGATTTCTTTTCAATCAACATATCAGCGAGCCCTCCCCATAGAGTCACCCGTATCGGTTGACCTCTGATGTCACATGGAAAAAATAAACAAACGGTTAGTTTCTTAACCCATACTGGCCAAATAAAAGTTATAAAATTCTCAGCATCAACTGCAAATAACATAAATACGAACTTTTGATTGGTCAGGTAGAAATCAATGTTTTTTGAGCGTGCTTTCGTATGATTCATCCTTCCAACATTCGTCACATAACCTGCGACATCTAAGAGGTAACAATTTTTATGGCAACACTATTTAACAGAAATTTAATTGGACAAACATACAAAATAGAAAATTACCAATGAGATATTTGTTATCCGTAGGCTTGATTTGATCTAAATCCACCAACTGAAAAGGATGTCTGACAAACCCTTCAGATATAACCAAGCATTTTTTTATTGACGTTGATCCATCAAACTCTATCATAAAGGGATCATCCTTCCTAACTCTAAAGTCTTCCTTGTTATGCATGACAACAAAATTTCTAACAGTGTAAACACCTCCCTCTTTTAACCTCAAGAAATTGTGAGCCGCGGTTGCCTTGGCGGTACAATGGATAACATTACCTTGCAATAGAACCATGTTAAAAGTAGTTGTTAAATAATACATACATTTTTTAATCCTTTATTATCTATTCTTATAACTCAGGTATTGGGGAGGTACATATGGATATACCTTTGCATCAGACACCAAGAAATCGGTGCTCAAGTACCGGCCTGTTGCAGTATTTACATCCCACATTCTACACAACATCAACACTATGGTACCAGGTTGATTCAACATTCAATTTGTTTAGGAACAACTCACCATTTGAGCATCCAACCTGTGCAGCCATGATAACACACGTACTGGAATGTGTTGGTTTTATTCCTATTCTTATTCATGCCTCATTTATGGAGTCTCCATTTAAGAGATATGTAATTGATAAGTGATTCGGCTTCTTTAAGGGCGCATAACTGCAGCCCTTGCATGTTCCAATGCATGTTGTACCAAATAATGTATTCATGTAACCACAAATACGATTGTTGAGCTTCTTGCATTCATGGCATTATTGATTTGTATCCTGGAACTTTTCGTCTACTAAAGCTAGACGCTTTCATTGAGGATTACATATTTCAATACTTGAAATTCAATCATATGGCTTTACACGGATTGTACCGTACAATTTGTTGTGCACATTCACTCTTGCACATTAAATTAAGGGGTTCAACTTTATAGTATTATAGATGAGCGATTTTCAATAAAAAAAAGATATGTATCACAATCTCTTATTTTGTGGACAAATAATTGTTCAAAGAGACTATACATTTTGTCTTGGTTTATAAGTGGTTTTACAACAGCAGCAGAAAAAGAAAAAAAAATTGTACTGTATTGTGTTTTAAGAAAAACAAGACCTTCTGTGAATTATAAAGTTTTTATGAGAAATCAATATCTTTTGTGGATTACAAAAGAAGTGTTTATGAAAATCTATCCTTTGATTGATTTTCTTAATCCTTCTTGATTAGTGAACTATCATGCTGATAACGTGTTATAATAAACAAGGCCTATAACAATATATTATGGAATAAGAGAACTCCAAGATAGGGAAGTAAAAATCACTTATGAAAGTAGATCCTGGTGCATTTTATTTCGTTACTTTCATGTAGTATTTATAAACAAACATGCATGCACTATACCATCTACTACATTTATTAGAGAGACAAGTAATTTACAACTTGTTTGACAAATGTGGAAATCCACATAGTAACCAATAAATATGATAATTCATAACAATATTTATATTGGGAAATTGATGATTTGTTAAGATTCTATTGTATAAACAATTAAGTTTTGATATAAAAATATATAAATTTCATTGATGTTTCTGAGGATGATGATTTTTTATTTAAAGAAATATATAAAATTCAGTGAAAAATTAAAGGAGGAAAATTGATGGTTATTTGATAGCCTCTTAATGGGCTTCTTCATGATTCGGTCTGTGATTTGTGTTGTTTGATAAAAAAACTTTCTACTGCTTAGTCATTCCACTAGGTGTTAAATGAGTCAGCTGTCAATAGATGCAAATTGATCCAGTAAGTAACGTCTCTTCTATGGCCTACTTTTTATATGATTTTATTTCCTTCATTTATCATTATTAAATGACATTAACTTCAGTCCTCTTTCTACATTTCACGTTCGTATTATATTAAATTTTATTAATTCGTTACTTTTTGATTTCAACATCTAAAGTTTGGCAACTTTATGTCCTTTGAGTTATGAAATGTTGTAACATTAAATATAAACATATAAACTAATATGTGAAACAATATTATGTAATTGAATATATTCTAACACAAGAAAATAATAATATACAACGTACAAAAAAATGTTTAAATTTTCGACAATTAGTTTTACACAATATATGTATTCAGAACACTTGTCAAACACTAAGTTTTCATTCAGAAACACTTTGGTTCAGAGCCTTTAAATCATTCAGAGTATTAAATCATTCAGTGCTAAATCATGTAGTTTTTGTCAAACAGCCGTCATTTCACTCATATAGTTGATGACGTGGCAATTTATTTGGTAATATTTACAATTTTATCACAAAACAACAAGTTTGGTTGACTAAAATGTGTAATAAAAAAGTTCGTTTGTTAAAATGGTACATTTGTGAAAGTTCGTTTCTATTTAATAGAGTTAAATCTATAATGAACAAAGGACTATTCCCACAACACACTTGTATTTTAAAGTTTTTAGGTTATAAAATAGGAACAAACTTTCTCCAATTTCTCGTTTATGTACGTAAACTTTATAAAATATGAGTAAATGTACAAATTTTCATAAAGTGTTATAATATACACATTTTGATATGTATATTGTCACGTTAAAAACATGACACGTGTCAGATTTTCTGTTATAAAAATACATCAAAATATGCGTATAGACTGTATAGTTGAAACACTTTATGAAAGTTTGCTACATTTAGTCATATATTTTAAAGTTACTTACTAAAACGAAACATTGAATAAAGTTTTTTGCTACAATAGCTTAAACCCTACATGAAACACACTAAGTTTCTACTTGTTTGTCCCCCGATGTTGCTCATTAAAAATTTGGATTAGTAGAGCAATTAAGCGAGCCACAAGTGAGAGCAGTACCGGGTGGTTGACCTACCGGGAAGTTCTCACTTGTGGACCACAAGCTTTGTTGATATTAGGCAATGAAGAGGAGAGCCTGTAAGCCATTAGTTGCGCAGGTTCGAATCCGAGCCGGCCCCGGTTTTCATCCGGCCGTTACTCCAGCGAATTATAATCGTGTGGAGGCGGTACGGTTTCCGGGCGGACGCCGTTAAAAATTCCCACTACGCCAGCGTGGACCCTGTTAAGACAACATAGTCTGGGTATGTGGTGGATGAGGGCCTACCGTGGGGTGGGTGCGACTCTAATCCAAAAAATGAAAGTCATTGTTCAAAAAAAAAAGTAGAGAATTGGACTCCTTGGTCCTTATCCCTCAAAACTGTTGCTATATAAATACACCATGCATCCCCCATCAAATGGAATATTAAGTCATCAAAGTTTCATTAAAGGAAAAAATGATGTCAGAAAAAGAGCAAAGCCCCATTTACGATATCAAACTCTCGGTAGCCCTACCCGGGATAATGTCTGGGTGCAATGCGGCTCAGGAGTTAGCTGCATTGGACCTAGCCATGAAGCTTCACTACATTCGGGTCGTTTACTACTTCAAAACTCCAACATTTGATGGTTTGACCATTTCGAACATTAAAGAAACTATGTACAGTTGGTTAATCCATGCTTACCTTCCATGCGGACGAATTAGAAGGACAGAATCAGGTCGACCTTTTATCAAATGTAATGATAGTGGGGTGAGACTCATCGAGGCTAAGTGTCGTTTGAGTCTTGATGAATGGCTTGGTTCTAGAGATGATTCGAGACATAAGCTTGTTGTTCCTAACCCAGTTTTAGGACCAGAGTTGGTCTTCTCTCCTTTGGTTATGATACAGGTTTGCTCGCTAGCTTCACTTAAGTTTTTCCATATACTTTTTAGATATGTTACATGTACGTAAAATACGTCAGGTAGGTTCTTATATATGGTATTCGAACAATAGATTCATGCATAAGTATTTTCATGCTAACACTACTAGAAAATCGGCCTTTCAGACCAGTATGAAAGTGCTATATCAGATCAGTAGGTAGGTTCTTTTGGTATGGATGAGACCTGGTCACTAAAATCAACCAGCATATATTTGTGGGTTAAGAGACCTGCTCAAAAAATTCTACTGTCTTTATGTTCAAATATTAGCCCATCAAGGTGATATGTGTACGCCCGTCAAGTTGGACTAGATCCATATTATAGTTTTAAGTCGTGGTTCCGAAACTTATGTTTGTTCTTTTGATGCAGTTAACTGATTTTAAATGTGGTGGCAAATCAGTTGGCTTGAGTTGGTCCCATGTGCTTGGAGATGCATTTTCAGCTGTGGGCTTCATGGACCTTTGGTCCCAAGTGTTTGCAGGCCATTACCCGGCCCAATCACTCACTATGGCCCAACAACAAACCCCAGCCCATGACATTCAAAGCTCATACCCAAGCCCTGATCCACTTTCAGTAAAACGGGTTGGCCCGGTTGGAGACCTGTGGTCTACTTCAATCAAGTCCAAAATGGAGACAGTTTCCTTTCATATTTCGACTTCTGAGTTGATTCAGTTGCAAGCTAAGATATGTCAAGGGAAACAAATTCCTGTCTTTGAGTGCATTTGTGTTGCAATCTGGCAAAGTCTTGCAAAAGTTAGAGACGGGTTGGGACCAAAGGTCGTGACTATATGTAAAAGTAACTTGAAAAACCGTTCTAAAGGAATCATGACGAACAAAAGCCAAACCATCAATGTGGTTAAAACAGACATTTCTGCAATAAAATATGAACCTTTAAAACTAGGGAGGCTTATCATGAATAATTCAGAGGACGAAAGAATGAAGATTGAGGAAGCTATGGGAAAAAATGACGAGATACCTGATTTTCTCTTTTACGGCGCTAATTTGACATTTGTCGATTTGAGTGAAACCTCATTTTATGGGATGGAAGTGAGAGGACAAAAACCTGCTTATGTAAATTGCGTCATTGAAAACATTGGCGATGAAGGAGTCGTTTTGGTTCTTCCAGCACCGAAAAATGATGGAAGGATAGTAAGCATAACATTGTCCGAAGATGAAGTGGCTAAGCTTAGACCGGTGCTTAAACAAGATTGGTGTATTGCATAAACACATGTATGATTGGATGCCCCTGAAATGACTACTAGCTAGTTTTTAGGTCTTCTTCAAATAAATTCTTGTATGTAAAATTGTGTAATGATTCTATATGTTTTTTTAATGTGAAAGCTCATTACCGAAATAGGAACCGAGTCTCATCAATTTCGATTGGTATAAACAAAAGAAAAATTGATGTTCTAAATGAATAAAAACTTATTAAACTTGAGTCATATTTTTCTGAATTAGGCTACTTGAACTTTGAAGCCTCATGTTGAAGTCTAAGCACATGAAGGCTGCTCAGTGTAGCAGTTACTAGCCATTCGTAAGTAGGATATTTAACATGCATATATAGGAAGTACTTGAAGCTTTTATATGAAAATGATATACAACCCGATGACATAACCCTTATATGATAAAGGGCACGACATTAGGTTCCTAGCTAGTCTTCCAAATTATGAATAAGCTTTTGGCAGTAATGTAAGCCACGTTTCGACATTGGATTCTACACTATCGAATTAGACTCTTAAGTATGTTGTCTGACTTGTGTTGTGTCATGTATGTTGAGCTAGTTTCGATCTCATTAACTTTTTCTTATCGTTGTCTATATAAAAGTTTTCTAGATTGTGCAACATAAAAGCTGGTGCTTGTTATATATGTTGTACTATTCGAAAATGATGACGAGGGGCTAGATGTTAATCCTTCACTATCCATTATAGTTGTGGTCCTGTACGTGGAGTTGAATTGTGTGTAGTTGCATCTTTAGTAGGATTAGAACAAGTACTTTTGCAAAAAACTAATTATGTTGTTTGCACAAATGTTCAAGTATAGATGTAAAGGTGAATCCCTAGATGCATTTGCGGTAAAGATTAGCAATAGAAATATCAACGGTGGCAAAATGTAAGAACCGGTCAGATAACGTTCAATGATCTATTCAACCACTTTGACATATCTTCCATTGAATTCATTTGGCCCCCTTGTAGACATAAAACACCTAAACAACCCATTGATTGGTACCTCTTGATGTGCTATGAAGATGCACCGCGCGCCAACTGTGGACACATGAATAAAGTTCTTACGCAAAGTCATAATTTGTGGTATGATTTAGAATCATGAATCTTCAAAGGCTTGGAAGATGAAAGTTTAGTTATCTTGTTTTCAGTTAGTAGTAAACTAATAGTAGCATTGATAGGTAGGCCGTGCATTAGTCCATAGTCGTTCTTGCATTCATTGATTACTTGTTATATATGTTTACATTTCATTAAAAAAACAGACGGAAATAATGGTGTTTTTTGTTAGCCCGTATTATGTTGCAGTGTTGTAACGGGCCCAAGCCCGAGTCTAGAATATTCTCTATAGTGCTATTTATATATACGATATAATTGGTGATAATCAATCAATCAAATCATTCAATCATATTTTCTTACATGGTATCAGAGGGTAACGATCCTCTAAAACCCTAAAACAACCTCCACTCTAATTTTTTTCGGCCGTCGGCTTCGGACGACGGTCCGAAGCACGAATATCCTTATCTCCATCGTGTGTTACCAGTCGTTGTATGCATGCTTGTTTTGCTGATCAGTTTATTGTCACCAACACCATCTTTTCATGTTTCTCCTACTACCGCTGCCCCATCAACAAGTCCCTCATCTGATCCATCACCACAACCGGCTGATGTTCCAACAAGTGGTACCTTTGTTAAAGATGGGTCAATCGGCCTATGACCTTTGGAACTGCACTCGCTTGTGCTGCATTTGTTTCGGTCGTTTTGATGCGAAGATCATGGGATTAAATAAGGACGAATTTCTTTTTCTTTTTTTTTTGTTTCTTTAGTTTTTGGTTACTAGCTTGTTATTTGTTGTTATCGTTCTTTGGATTATCGCTTTATAACCAACTTTCGTTTTATCATTTTTTCTTTTGATGTTAGTGCATGAGTTTTAGTTGTAATTTCTTTTATTTTAGTTGTGGGGGATACTTTGTGTTATCCCATTTGGTCAGGATACTTTGATTTATCATGTTTGGTAAAGAGATACTTTGGTTTATTCTGTTTGGTACGTATACTTTGGTTTATCTTGTTTGATATGGATACTTTGGTATATCCGGTTTGTTGCGTGTTTATGTCTACCGCTGCTTGAAGATGTGCTTCCGCTTGAAGATGTGCTTCCGCTTGCTGACGAATGTATTCTTCAACAATTATTTATTAGTTTAACTTTATTGTTTATTAGCTTTTAATCTCCAGTCCGAGCTTTCGCGATTGCGCCGTTCGGACTGCGGGGGAGTGTTAGCCCGTATTATGTTGTAGTGCTGTAACGAGCCAAGCCTGAGTCTAGAATATTCTGTATGGTACTATTTATATGTATGATGTAATTGGTGATAATTGTTAGCAAGCTTATGTTGTAGGCTCGGCCCATGTTGGGCTTAGGGTTATATTTGTATTACTTGTATTCAATGTTGCAAAAATCGTGAATCGGTAGTAGGGCGGTCGACCTCCCTGTAGCTTGTAATCGGTCTAGGCGGGATTAATCGGTGATTAATCGGATTGGCATTTCCGACAAGTTTTTAGTATTTTCGACAAATTTTAGGTATTTTCGACAAGTTTTAGGTATTTTTGACAAGTTTATGTATTTTCGGCAATATTGTTTTTCAAAAACATCTTGTAATATATACAAACAATGACCATAAGTTATTCAAACAATTTTATGGGTAATTTTAAGTATTTTCGGCAAGATATGAAGGTTTTCGACAAGTTTGACCACCATTAACCGTCATTGACCACCATTGACCATGGTTGACCGATTTGTTTGACCGATTTACATAAATCGGAAAGGTGGATGGCCTTGCAGCACCTAATCGGCGATTAATCGGCCTTGTTTTGCAACACTGCTTGTATTTATACTAAACCGGTGATTAGGGTTTGATGATCAATATACAGAATATTATATCCTCTACATGGTATCACAAGCTTTTCTCGGATCCTAAAACTACTTGCTTCCGCCTGTATTTATCACGTTTCAATTACAGTTTCGGTTTTCCCTTTTGTTTCTTGGTGGTTTATCGACTAAGTTTTGTTTTTTTTTTGTTTTTTTTTTATCACAATTTCTATTTTCCAGCTTGTTCGACTAAGTTTAGTCGTGGTTTTATGCTAAGTTTAGCCACTGGTTTTTGTTTTCTCGTTTCAAGTTTCACTTTCTACGTTGCTACTGTTCGACACTAACACAATGACAAACGACACCCCACCCCCCACACCGGCCCTTACCCTCTCGGAGAAACTCATGGCTATGAATCATTTAACCCTTTTTTTCCCCGAAAAACTGGATATCGATGCGATGAATTATTCCCCGTGGATGTATTATTTTTCCCACCTATGTCATGGCTATGGGATTTTGGATCATTTTGTTGATCTTGTTGCTTCTTCATCCACTATGCTGCCTACGGATTCACCCCTAAGGATGCGGAATGGATCAAGATCGATTTCATCATTCGGTCTTGGATATTCTCCACACTTTCTCCATCACCAAGGAAACGGTTGGTTGACCTTAACCCTAAAACTGCCAAAGCTGCATGGACACATCTTGCAGCTATTTTTCAAGACAACAAGCGCCCGCGTGCTATGGCTTTGAAAGCCGAACTTCGCAATTTGAAGCTTGGGGCTTTATCTATTAACGGGTATTTTCAAAAGATAGAATCTATTGTTTCGGTTCTTAATGGTGTTGGTTCCCCTCTTAGCAATGATGATGTTGTTACTTTCGCGCTTGAGGGTTTACCTTCCACCTATGAGACCATCTCTACCGTTATAGTTAGTCGGGAACCCTTTTCCGATCTCCAAACGGTTAGATCATTGTTAACTACTCATAAGATGCGCCTAAAGTGTAGGGTTCAAGACCCTCTTGTCGATGCTACCTCCACTTCTCCAATGGTTTTAGTGGCAAAGACCAACACTACGCCTCAGCGTGGTACTTCTTTGGAAAAGGTAAACAATCCGTGTTGGAGTTTTGCTAAAGGTTCTTGTCGGTTTGGTGATGCTTGTAAGTATCTTCACAATGGTGTTCATTGAAAGTCTACTCTGCTCCCTCATACCTCGGGTTCGTCTTCCGGCGTGCAGGGTGTGGCACGCTCAGATTTGGATATGTTGCAAACCTTGTTGGCTAAGTTCGGGTTAAATGCTACCAATTGTTTCACCTCTAATCCTCCTGTGGCGTATACAGTTTCTCAACCTCATGGACTTCCCTTTGTTTCAGCCCACTTAGCTTCGCAGCCCACGAGTGTAGGTCCACCACAGTATTTACCTGGTTCAATTGGGGGGGGTTCACATATTGGTATGGCTGGGTTCTTTCCACACAGGGTTCAGCAGCAGCCTGGACCCTCAGCGCCCCCAGTTCACTTCACGTCAGGGGGTCAACAGCAACCAGGGGGTCTTTCCCTGGTTCGGTTCAGTTGGGGCAGTTTATGACAGGGGTTCAACAGCAGCTACCGGTTCAACAGCAAGAGGTTCCTTTCCATCGAATTCAACTGTTGGCGTCCGGTTCATAAGGTTCGGCATTTTGCCGCATGCATTTAATACCACTACTCTTCAGGATCTGGCCTCCGGCAATTGGAACATGGATCCAGGTGCGACATCCCATCTTAATGATTCTGTACATTGTCTTAGTGATATTCTTAATATGTGCATTTACCCGTCTGTTGCAGTTGGTGACGGGCGTTTTATTCCTATTACTAACTCTGGTCATAGTGTTCTGTCTACCTCTTTTCGTCTACTTTGTTTAAATAATGGCTGACGTTTAGAGGACCATGATCCTACTAATTTATACCGGAGTCTTGCAGGTTCTCTTCAGTATCTCACATTTACTCGACCTGACATTACATATGTTGTGTAGCAGGTTTGTCTTTTTATGCATGATCCGCGCGAACCGCATTTCTCTGCTCTTAAGCGGATTTTGCGGTATGCTAAGGGGACTTTGGACTATGGTTTATAGTTGTTTTCATCGACTACTGACTCCTTGATTGGTTATTCGGATGCTGATTGGGCTGGTTGCCTGACTACTCGACGGTCTACTTCAGGATAATGTGTTTTTCTTGTTAACAACTTACTCTCATGGTCCTCTAAACGTCAGCCAACACTTTCTCGTTCCAGTGCTGAGGCTGAGTATCGTGGTGTTGCCAATGTTGTTGCTGAGACATGTTGGATTCGGAATTTACTTCGTGAGCTTCATACTCTATTATCTTCTGCCACTATTGTGTATTGTGATAATGTGAGTGTTGTGTACTTGTCTTCTAATCCGGTTCAACATCAGTGTACCAAGCACATAAAGATTGATATTCATTTTGTTCGGGATTTGGTTGCTACTGGGCAGGTTCGCGTTTTATATGTTCCTTCTCGATTTCAGTATGCGGATATATTCACTAAAGGCTTACCTTCGACATTATTTGATGAGTTTCGTGACAGTTTGAGTGTTCGTTGTACTCCCGCTCTAACTGCGGGGGAGTGTTAGCAAGCTTATGTTGTAGGCTCGGCCCATGTTGGGCTTAGGGTTATATTTGTATTACTTGTATTTATACTAAACCGATGATTAGGGTTTGATGATCAATATACAGAATATTATATCCTCCTACAATAATCGATCAATCAAATCATTCCATTATATTCTCTTACATTTTTGACATGATTTTTTCTTTTCTTATCTTCGTTGGTCAAGTCAATGGTAAAGTAGTATTTTACCAACGAATCGGTGATTGTTAGTGAAATTCCATTGGTGATGCCAGGGCCGGCCCTGGCTATGGGCGATGCGGGCGACGGCCAGGGCATCCAACGAACAGGGGGCCTCATTTTTATAGTACTGTGAATAGATTTATTTACTGCTCTCGTGATTCATTGTTGTGTCTTTTTTGTTCATCCATGGTGCAAAATGAAATGGAGAATAATGGTTATAAGAGAGAGAAGAAAAAGCACGACTTAAAAAAAAAAAGAAGTAAGAGAAAGTATAATAAAAATAATTGTAATATTGATATTTCCAAGGTAGTTTGTCAGCTATATTATTTGTGTTTTTACATTTTGATTTGTTTTTTTGGTTTTAGTATGAGAATAAATAAAAAAAGTCATAAGTTGATATCCCACAATAGCCTTTCAACTAAATTTTTGATACCCCATTTACATTTTTTTTTCAGTTTTTGTTTCTTACTATTATTCTTAAATTTAATTTGTATATGTGAAATACTTGAATTCTGACATATAAGTTTATTCGAAATGTTGATCATATAAGTATGCGATTATAACGTGTTAACACAAATGAGTCTTGATTTGTGCATAATATAATTTTTAAATTATCTCCAAACAATTTATGTTGAAAATCAATAACTTCATGATAGAAAAGTAACATAGATTAAAGAGTTTTCTAAGTTTTATTAGAGCATCTCTTGACTTAAGCTAAACTGTTACTTCATCGTCATCTCATCATTTATTTATTTTTTATTTAACTTGTACCCGCACACTTTAAAACACCCTCCCCAGTCAATCAAGCTAAAACCCCGCTTTTAGAACCCTGCAGTGGCACGGTTTTGGCTTCGGTCCACCTAGATTTGGCGCAGGCCAAATGTGACTGTACCGTTTGCTCTTAGGTTGATATGTGGTTTTTGTGTGAACAACAAATGAGTAAAAGATAGTAAAATATAGTGTGTTTGATTACAATGCTTTGTAGTCAATTTTCGATTGTCTCGTTTAGGGCATCAAAAACTGTCTCGCCTAGGGTGCTGCCATGATTTCTAGTAGTGAATTGGCCCCCTTGTAGACGGAAAACACCTAAACAACCCATTGTTTGGTACCTCTTGATGTGCTATGAAGATGCACCAAGCAATAGCTTTCCTCTTGTTTTATCAAGAGGGCGTTATTGCTCTTTATTTTATATCATATTCATTGCAACAGAAGTTATATTAATTTTTTCTTAAAACAATAATTCTATATACTTCTTAAAGCTATAATATCTACAATATTATTTTCAGTGTGTATTACAAATGGTACTTAGATTTTCTTTATGTGTTTATACCTGATAGAAACATTATCTTACATATTTAACGGGGGTACTCAAACAATAGATTCATGCATGATAAGTATTTTCATGCCATAACACTACAAGAAAATCGGCCTTTCAGACCAGTATATGTGAGTTAAGAGACCTGCTCACAAAATTCTACTGTCTTTGTGTTCAAATATTAGCCTATCAAGGTGATATGTGTATGCCCGTCAAGTTGGAATAGACCCATATTATTGGTTTAAGTCGTGGTTCCGAAACTTATGTTTGTTCTTTTGATGTGCACTTAACTGATTTTAAATGTAGTGGCAAATCAGTTGGCATGAGTTGGTCCCATGTGCTTGGAGATGCATTTTCAGCCGTGGGCTTCATGAACCTTTGGTCCCAAGTTTTTGGAGGCCATTACTCGGCCCAACCACTCACCATGGCCCAACAAAAAACCCAAGCCCATGACATTCAAGCCCATACCCTCTTTCTGTAAAACGGGTTGGCCCGGTTGGAGACCTTTGGTCTACTTCAAACAAGTCCAAAATGGAAACATTTTCCTTTCATATTTCAACTTCCGAGATGACTCAGTTGCAAGCAAAGATATGTGAAGAGAAACAAATCCCATTCTTTGAGTGTATTTGTGTTGTAGTTTGGCGAAGTCTTGCAAAAGTTAGAGACGGGTTGGGACCAAGGGTCGTGACTATATGTAAACGTAACTTGAAAAACCACCCTAAAGCTAGGAATCATCACGAACAAAAGCCAAACCATCAATGTGGTCAAAACAGACATGTCCGCAATAAAATATGAACCTTTAAAACTAGGGAGACTTATCATGAATAATTCAACGGACGAAAGAATGAAGATTGAGGAAGCTATGGGAAAATATGAGGAACTACCTGATTTTCTCATTTACGCCGCAAATTTGACTTTCGTAGATTTGAGTGAAACCTCATTTTATGGGATGGAAGTGAGAGGACAAAGACCTGTTTATGTAAACTGTGTCATTGATAATATTGGCGATGAAGGAGTCGTTTTGGTTCTTCCAGCACCGAAAAATGATGGAAGGATAGTAAGCATAACATTGTCCAAAAATGAAGTGGCTAAGCTTAGATCGGTGCTTAAAGAAGATTGGTGTATTGCATAAACACACATATGATTAGATGTCTTTGCCCTGAAATGTCTACTACTTTTAGGTCTTGATTAGAATAATTCTTGTATGTTAGATCGCCTAATAATTGTGTCTTTATATATTATTAATGACTCCTTAGTCCTTACCAACAATAAGAATTTAGTCTCATCAAATTTCGATTATAGTCCTTATAAACAAAAGTAAAATTGATGTTCTAAATGAAATAAGAAATTGATTTTAAACATTTAGACTTAATACATATAACGAAAATTTCCAAAGTTACAATTACGACATGCATCGTGATGTTTCATAAAGTTCAAACCAGATTCAAAATATCAAAACTGGAAACTAATATGATTGGATGTGAGGAATAGGATGGTTGGATAACAGATCGAAAGGGAAAATTTTTTAGTAGGGGACATTGGCTTGATTTACGAACGCTTGTTTGTCCGTATCAGCAACTTGGGAATTTGCATTCATTTAAATAGACCAACTTTAAATGTGTGTGATCCATTTCCCTTTTAGCTAATACTTTGTTTTGGCCAGATTGAGATGTTAACACGAACCAAATTGACCCATTCGTAGATTATATTGATCGACATGTCGAATTAGACTCTTAAGTATGTTGTCTGACTTCTGTTGTGTCATGTATGTTGAGCTAGTTTCTCATTAACTTTTGCTTCTTGTTGTCTATATAAAAGTTTTCTAGATTGTGCAACATAAAAGCTGGTGCTTGTTATATATCTTGTACTATTCGAAAATGATGACGAGGGGCTAGATGTTAATCCTTCACTATCCATTATAGTTGCGGTCCTGTACGTGGAGTTGAATTGTGTGTAGTTGCATCTTTAGTAGGATTAGAACAAGTACTTTTGCAAAAAACTAAAAATGTTGTTTGCACAAATGTTCAAGTATAGATGTGAAGGTGATCCCTAGATGCATTTGCGGTAAAGATTAGCAATAGAAATATCAACGGTGGCAAAATGTAAGAACCGGTCAGATAACGTTCAATGATCTATTCAACCACTTTGACATATCTTCCATTGAATTCATTTGGCCCCCTTTGACATAAAACACCTAAACAACCCATTGATTGGTACCTCTTGATGTGCTATGAAGATGCACCGCGCGCCAACTGTGGACACATGAATAAAGTTCTTACGCAAAATCATAATTTGTGGTATGATTTAGAATCATGAATCTTCAAAGGCTTGGAAGATGAAAGTTTAGTTATCTTGTTTTCAGTTAGTAGTAAACTAATAGTAGCATTGATAGGTAGGCCGTGCATTAGTCCATAGTCGTTCTTGCATTCATTGATTACTTGTTATATATGTTTACATTTCATTAAAGAAACCGACGGAAATAATGGTGTTTTTTGTTAGCCCGTATTATGTTGCAGTGTTGTAACGGGCCCAAGCCCGAGTCTAGAATATTCTCTATAGTGCTATTTATATATACGATATAATCGGTGATAATCAATCAATCAAATCATTCAATCATATTCTCTTACATGGTATCAGAGGGTAACGATCCTCTAAAAACCTAAAACCCTAAAACCCTAAAACAACCTCCACTCTAATTTTTTTCGGCCGTCGGCTTCGGACGACGGTCCGAAGCACGAATATCCTTATCTCCATCGTGTGTTACCGGTCGTTGTATGCATGCTTGTTTTGCTGATCAGTTTATTGTCACCAACACCATCTTTTCATGTTTCTCCTACTACCGCTGCTCCATCAACAAGTCCCTCACCTGATCCATCACCACAACCGGCTGATGTTCCAACAAGTGGTACCTTTGTTAAAGATGGGTCAATCGGCCTATGACCTTTGGAACTGCACTCGCTTGTGCTGCATTTGTTTCGGTCGTTTTGATGCGAAGATCATGGGATTAAATAAGGACGAATTTCTTTTTGTCTTTGGATTAACGCTTTAGAACCAACTTTCGTTTTATCATCTTTTCTTTTGATGTTAGTGCATGAGTTTTAGTTGTAATTTCATTTGTTTTAGTTGTAGGGGATACTTTGTGTTATCCCATTTGGTCAGGATACTTTGATTTATCCTGTTTGGTAAAGAGATACTTTGGTTTATTCTGTTTGGTACGCATACTTTGATTTATCTTGTTTGATACGGATACTTTGGTATATCCGGTTTGTTGCATGTTTATGTCTACCGCTGCTTGAAGATGTGCTTCCGCTTGAAGATGTGCTTCCGCTTGCTGACGAATGTATTCTTCAACAATTATTTATTAGTTTAACTTTATTGTTTATTAGCTTTTAATCTCCAGTCCGAGCTTTCGCGATTGCGCCGTTCGGACTGCGGGGGAGTGTTAGCCCGTATTATGTTGTAGTGTTGTAACGAGCCAAGCCCGAGTCTAGAATATTCTGTATGGTGCTATTTATATGTATGATGTAATTGGTGATAATTGTTAGCAAGCTTATGTTGTAGGCTCGACCCATGTTGGGCTTAGGGTTATATTTGTATTACTTGTATTTATACTAAACCGGTGATTAGGGTTTGATGATCAATATACAGAATATTATATCCTCTACATGGTATCACAAGCTTTTCTCGGATCCTAAAACTACTTGCTTCCGCCTGTATTTATCGCGTTTCAATTACAGTTTCGGTTTTCCCTTTTGTTTCTTGGTGGTTTATCGACTAAGTTTTTTTTTTTTTTTTTTTTTTTTTTTTTTATCACAATTTCTATTTTCCAGCTTGTTCGACTAAGTTTAGCCGTGGTTTTATGCTAAGTTTAGCCACTGGTTTTTGTTTTCTCGTTTGAAGTTTCACTTTCTACCTTGCTACTGTTCGACACTAACACAATGACAAACGACACCCCACCCCCCACACCGGCCCTTACCCTCTCGGAGAAACTCATGGCTATGAATCATTTAACCCCTTTTTTCCCCGAAAAACTGGATATCGATGCGATGAGTTATTCTCCGTGGATGTATTATTTTTCCCACCTATGTCATGGCTATGGAATTTTGGATCATTTTGTTGATCCTGTTGCTTCTTCATCCACTATGCTGCTTACGGATTCACCCCTAAGGATGCGGAATGGATCAAGATCGATTTCATCATTCGGTCTTGGATATTCTCCACACTTGCTCCATCACCAAGGAAACGGTTGGTTGACCTTAACCCTAAAACTGCCAAAGCTGCATGGACACATCTTGCAGCTATTTTTCAAGACAACAAGCGCCCGCGTGCTATGGCTTTGAAAGCTGAACTTCGCAATTTGAAGCTTGGGGCTTTATCTATTAACGGGTATTTTCAAAAGATAGAATCTATTGTTTCGGTTCTTAATGGTGTTGGTTCCCCTCTTAGCAATGATGATGTTGTTACTTTCGCGCTTGAGGTTTTACCTTCCACCTATGAGACCATCTCTACCGTTATAGTTAGTCGGGAACCCTTTTCCGATCTCCAAACGGTTAGATCATTGTTAACTACTCATGAGATGCGCCTAAAGTGTAGGTTTCAAGACCCTCTTGTCGATGCTACCTCCGCTTCTCCAATGGTTTTAGTGGCAAAGACCAACACTACGCCTCAGCGTGGTACTTCTTTGGAAAAGGTAAACAATCCGTGTTGGAGTTTTGCTAAAGGTTCTTGTCGGTTTGGTGATGCTTGTAAGTATCTTCACAATGGTGTTCATGGAAAGTCTACTCTGCTCCCTCATACCTCGGGTTCGTCTTCCGGCATGCAGGGTGTGGCACGCTCAGATTTGGATATGTTGCAAACCTTGTTGGCTAAGTTCGGGTTAAATGCTACCAATTGTTTCACCTCTAATCCTCCTGTGGCGTATACAGTTTCTCAACCTCATGGACTTCCCTTTGTTTCAGCCCACTTAGCTTCGCAGCCCACGAGTGTAGGTCCACCGCAGTATTTACCTGGTTCAATTGGGGGGGGGGGGTCACATATTGGTATGGCTGGGTGATCTTTCCACACAGGGTTTAGCAGCAGCTACCGGTTCAGCAGCAGCCTGGACCCTCAGCGCCCCCAATTCGCTTCACGTCAGGGGTTCAACAGCAGCTACCGGTTCAACAGCAAGAGGTTCCTTTCCATCGAATTCAACTGTTGGTGTCCGGTTCATAAGGTTCGGCATTTTGCCGCATGCATTTAATACCACTACTCTTCAGGATCCGGCCTCCGGCAATTGGAACATGGATACATGTGCGACATCCCATCTTAATGATTCTGTACATTGTCTTAGTGATATTCTTAATATGTGCATTTACCCGTCTGTTGTAGTTGGTGACGGGCGTTTTATTCCCGTTACTAACTCTGGTCATAGTGTTCTGTCTACCTCTTTTCGTCTACTTCATTTAAATAATGGCTGACGTTTAGAGGACCATGATCCTACTAATTTATATCGGAGTCTTGCAGGTTCTCTTCAGTATCTCACATTTACTCGACCTGACATTACAGATGTTGTGTAGCAGGTTTGTCTTTTTATGCATGATCCGCGCGAACCGCATTTCTCTGCTCTTAAGTGGATTTTGCGGTATGCTCAGGGGACTTTGGACTATGGTTTATAGTTATTTTCATCGACTACTGACTCCTTGATTGCTTATTCGGATGCTGATTGGGTTGGTTGCCCGACTACTCGACGGTCTACTTCATGATAATGTGTTTTTCTTGTTAACAACTTACTCTCATGGTCCTCTAAATATCAGCCAACGCTTTCCCGTTCCAGTGCTGAGGCTGAGTATCGTGGTGTTGCCAATGTTGTTGCTGAGACATGTTGGATTCGGAATTTACTTCGTGAGCTTCATACTCTATTATCTTCTGCCACTATTGTGTATTGTGATAATGTGAGTGTTGTGTACATGTCTTCTAATCCGGTTCAACATCAGCGTACCAAGCACATAAAGATTGATATTCATTTTGTTCGGGATTTGGTTGCTACTGGGCAGGTTCGCGTTTTACATGTTCCTTCTCGATTTCAGTATGCGGATATATTCACTAAAGGCTTACCTTCGACATTATTTGATGAGTTTCGTGACAGTTTGAGTGTTCGTTGTACTCCCGCTCCAACTGCCGGGTAGTGTTAGCAGGCTTATGTTGTAGGCTCGGCCCATGTTGGGCTTAGGGTTATATTTGTATTTCTTGTATTTATACTAAACCGATGATTAGGGTTTGATGATCAATATACAGAATATTATATCCTCCTACAATAATCGATCAATCAAATCATTCCATTATATTCTCTTACATTTTTGACATGATTTTTTCTTTTCTTATCTTTGTTGGTCAAGTCGATGGTAAAATAGTATTTTACCAACGAATCAGTGATTGTTAGTGAAATTCCATTGGTGCTGCCAGGGCCGGCCCTGGCTATGGGCGATGCGGGCGACGGTCAGGGCATCCAACGAACAGGGGCCTCATTTTTATAGTACTGTGAATAGATTTATTTACTGCTCTCGTGATTCATTGTTGTGTCTTTTTTGTTCATCCATGGTGCAAAATGAAATGGAGAATAATGGTTATAAGAGAGAGAAGAAAAAGCACGACTTACAAAAAAAAGTAGTAAGAGAAAGTATAATAAAAATAATAGTAATATTGATATTTCCAAGGTAGTTTGTCAGCTATATTATTTGTGTTTTTACATTTTGATTTGTTTTTTTTTGTTTTTAGTATGAGAATAATAAAAAAAAAGTCATCAGTTGATATCCCACAATAGACTTTCAACTAAATTTTTGATACCCCATTTACATTTTTTTTTTCAGTTTTTGTTTCTTACTATTATTCTTAAATTTAATTTGTATATGTGAAATACTTGAATTCTGACATATAAGTTTATTCGAAATGTTGATCATATAAGTATGCGATTATAACGTGTTAACACAAATGAGTCTTGATTTGTGCATAATATAATTTTTAAATTATCTCCAAACAATTTATGTTGAAAATCAATAACTTCAATATAGAAAAGTAACATAGATTAAAGAGTTTTCTAAGTTTTATTAGAGCATCTCGTGACTTAAGCTAAACTGTTACTTCATCGTCATCTCATCATTTATTTAATTTTTATTTAACTTGTACCCGCACACTTAAAAACACCCTCCCCAGTCAATCAAGCCAAAACCCCGCTTTTAGAACCCTGCAGTGGCACGGTTTTGGCTTCGGTCCACCTAGATTTGGCGCAGGCCAAATGTGACTGTACCGTTTGCTCTTAGGTTGATATGTGGTTTTTGTGTGAACAACAAATGAGTAAAAGATAGTAAAATATAGTGTGTTTGATTACAATGCTTTGTAGTCAATTTTCGATTGTCTCGTTTAGGGCATCAAAAACTGTCTCGCCTAGGGTGCTGCCATGATTTCTAGTAGTGAATTGGCCCCCTTGTAGACGGAAAACACCTAAACAACCCATTGTTTGGTACCTCTTGATGTGCTATGAAGATGCACCAAGCAATAGCTTTCCTCTTGTTTTATCAAGAGGGCGTTATTGCTCTTTATTTTATATCATATTCATTGCAACAGAAGTTATATTAATTTTTTCTTAAAACAATAATTCTATATACTTCTTAAAGCTATAATATCTACAATATTATTTTCAGTGTGTATTACAAATGGTACTTAGATTTTCTTTATGTGTTTATACCTGATAGAAACATTATCTTACATATTTAACGGGGGTACTCAAACAATAGATTCATGCATGATAAGTATTTTCATGCCATAACACTACAAGAAAATCGGCCTTTCAGACCAGTATATGTGAGTTAAGAGACCTGCTCACAAAATTCTACTGTCTTTGTGTTCAAATATTAGCCTATCAAGGTGATATGTGTATGCCCGTCAAGTTGGAATAGACCCATATTATTGGTTTAAGTCGTGGTTCCGAAACTTATGTTTGTTCTTTTGATGTGCACTTAACTGATTTTAAATGTAGTGGCAAATCAGTTGGCATGAGTTGGTCCCATGTGCTTGGAGATGCATTTTCAGCTGTGGGCTTCATGAACCTTTGGTCCCAAGTTTTTGGAGGCCATTACTCGGCCCAACCACTCACCATGGCCCAACAAAAAACCCAAGCCCATGACATTCAAGCCCATACCCTTTTCTGTAAAACGGGTTGGCCCGGTTGGAGACCTTTGGTCTACTTCAAACAAGTCCAAAATGGAAACATTTTCCTTTCATATTTCGACTTCCGAGATGACTCAGTTGCAAGCAAAGATATGTGAAGAGAAACAAATCCCATTCTTTGAGTGTATTTGTGTTGTAGTTTGGCGAAGTCTTGCAAAAGTTAGAGACGGGTTGGGACCAAGGGTCGTGACTATATGTAAACGTAACTTGAAAAACCACCCTAAAGGAATCATCACGAACAAAAGCCAAACCATCAATGTGGTCAAAACAGACATGTCCGCAATAAAATATGAACCTTTAAAACTAGGGAGACTTATCATGAATAATTCAGAGGACGAAAGAATGAAGATTGAGGAAGCTATGGGAAAAAAATGACGAGATACCTGATTTTCTCTTTTACGGCGCAAATTTGACTTTTGTAGATTTGAGTGAAACCTCGTTTTATGGGATGGAAGTGAGAGGACAAAAACCTGTTTATGTAAATTGCGTCATTGAAAACATTGGCGATGAAGGAGTCGTTTTGGTTCTTCCAGCACAGAAAAATGAGGGATAGTAAGCATAACATTGTCCGAAAATGAAGTGGCTAAGCTTAGATCGGTGCTTAAAGAAGATTGGTGTATTGCATAAACACACATATGATTGGATGTCTTTATCCTGAAATGTCTACTACTTTTAGGTCTTGATTAGAATAATTCTTGTATGTTAGATCGCCTAATAATTGTGACTTTATCTATATCTATACTATATAAAATGGAAAAATGGTCAAAGTGGAAAAAGTGAAAAATGTTGAAAGTTGAATGTTGAAAACATGGTCAATGGAGAGAGAAATAAATAATATAATTAATACTCTTATTAAAACAACCCATTACTTAAAAGTACAATAATTTATTCACATTGTACACCCAATTAAAAGCACATCTACCAAATTAAAAACAATCAATTGAAACCGATACCGGGTTGACCCGTTGAAACCGATACCGGGTTGACCTGTTGAAACCGATACCAGGTTGACCGGACGGGTCAACCCGGGACGCTTCAAACCCGGCGGGCTGACCCGGTTTAATTTGACATTTTTTCGACCCAACCTATCGGTTTGACTCGGTTTAAATCGACCTGTTTTTTTATCGGAACGGTTCAACAAGTTGAACCACCCGGGTGAAATCGGGTTTCAAATTTGACAAAATTATATGAGAAATGATGAAGTAGTTGTGAAACCCGTGACATTTTTTTTAAAGGAGAGACCAAGTAATTGTAGTTTTTGGTCTATTTTGCTTTGACACATGTAATTTGTCATTTGTATAATGTTATTTTAAAAAATGTTGCTCTTGCACCATTTAAGGGACTAGCATATATGAATCGTCGTTTAAAAGTTAATATATATTGTATAGCCCTTTGTCCAGTGTATGAATAATGTTATGTAAGTTTATTAAAATCACAAAAAATAAATAGTATTGTTATCTTTAGCGATAATTATTTGTACCTCAAACAAATAGCTTTGAACAATGCATAAATATCTATACAAATTGATAGTACAAAATAATCTTATTTGGTGATATCCAATTTGCAAAGTTAGAATTTTAAAAGCCACACACCAAATGATAAACGCTACACATGTAAAAAAATAGTTATCACTGCCTAAATTACTGACAAAACAAGAAAAAGCGGTCACACATGTTGGCTATACCTCTAAACTACAATATAATATTGCCAACTACATAATACCGTTGCTTTTTGTAATGCTTGAATCTATTATTACTAAAAATCTTAATAACTTAAAACAATCCTATTAGAAAATATACTCACACACCTAGATCGAATCCACAAAATTTTTTTAAAAACTATATATTTATGTTGCTATGCAACCACGTATCAGAATTGTAGTTATTCGAAAATGATTATTTGATGCTACAAATACAGTTTGTTGAAAGAAACTTATGGGTCGTCGGAATTTTGCAAAAAACTAGACATCGCTGCCGCTAGGCGCGGGTACTCGTCTAGTATATTATTAATGACTCCTTAGTCCTTACCAACAATAAGAATTTAGTCTCATCAAATTTCGATTATAGTCCTTATAAACAAAAGTAAAATTGATGTTCTAAATGAAATAAGAAATTGATTTTAAACATTTAGACTTAATACATATAACGAAATTTTCCAAAGTTACAATTACGACATGTATCGTGATGTTTCATAAAGTTCAAACCAGATTCAAAATATCAAAACTGGAAACTAATATGATTGGATGTGAGGAATAGGATGGTTGGATAACAGATCGAAAGGGAAAATTTTTTAGTAGGGGACATTGGCTTGATTTACGAACGCTTGTTTGTCCGTATCAGCAACTTGGGAATTTGCATTCATTTAAATAGACCAACTTTAAACGTGTGTGATCCATTTCCCTTTTAGCTAATACTTTGTTTTGGCCAGATTGAGATGTTAACACGAACCAAATTGACCCATTCGTAGATTATATTGATCGACATGTCGAATTAGACTCTTAAGTATGTTGTCTGACTTCTGTTGTGTCATGTATGTTGAGCTAGTTTCTCATTAACTTTTGCTTCTCGTTGTCTATATAAAAGTTTTCTAGATTGTGCAACATAAAAGCTGGTGCTTGTTATATATGTTGTACTATTCGAAAATGATGACGAGGGGCTAGATGTTAATCCTTCACTATCCATTATAGTTGCGGTCCTGTACGTGGAGTTGAATTGTGTGTAGTTGCATCTTTAGTAGGATTAGAACAAGTACTTTTGCAAAAAACTAAAAATGTTGTTTGCACAAATGTTCAAGTATAGATGTGAAGGTGAATCCCTAGATGCATTTGCGGTAAAGATTAGCAATAAAAATATCAACGGTGGCAAAATGGAACCGGTCAGATAAAGTTCAATGATCTATCCAACCACTTTGACATATCTTCCACCGAATGCATTTGGCCCCCTTGTAGACAGAAAACACCTAAACAACCTCTTGATGTGCTATGAAGATGCACCGCCAACGGTGGACACATGGATAAGTTCTAACGCAAAGTCATAATTTGTGGTATGATTTAGAATCATGAATAGCATTGATAGGTAGGTCATGCATTAGTTCATCACTCGTACTTGCATTCATCGATTACTTGTTATAAATGTACGTTTACATTTCATTAAAGAAAACCGACAGATGTAATGGTGTTTTTGACAATACGTACATTATGCATGTTTTCATAAATCAAAAAATCTAGTCGTACGTCGATACAGTGACTTTCTACATATTAATACTTCAATCAGGACAAACACCCAACTAGTTGAGATTGATGCATCAGTTGTACAACTTCCTGATTGCTTTATGAAATGAATGTTACATGTGCTCGTGCAGTGTTTAGTCCTCGCCAAGTACTAGGACGTTTAATTTGACAAACCTAGTTAAAGTTCGAATTTGATAAGCAATCCAAAACGTTGTGTGATCTAACAAGAGTATAAGCTTGTAGATAAAATCCATGTAAAAAGCACCTACTTTTTTTTTTTTTTTTTTTTTTTTTTTTTTTTTTGGTAACTGTGGTATACAACCATTAGGCAAGCTATAAAAGCATTAGGAGACAGTTGCTATATTTTCAAGTATGGAACCTAACGCAACTACAGTAATTGTATTCTGCTGTAATGGCTAAATCAGGTTCTTTTATTCTCTTTAAAACTGCAACATACATATACTATGGAAAATTAAGTAAACATATTCTGTCGAAAATAAAAAGAAAGTAAAATTTATTCTCGGTCAAAAATTAAAATAAAAAAAATGAGGCTTCCCTCTGTTCCCGAGTTTTAATTTGGAGAGAAAAGAAGAGAAGTTGAGAGGAAATTAAAAAAAAGTTGCATTCCCGAGTTTTTTCTGGAGAGAAGAGAAGAGAAGAGGAGAGGAAATTAAGCCAAAACTTCTTTCCTAATCTTCTTCCCAAATTGGGATGATTTGGAGAGAAAGTGATTTTTAAGCCTTTTATGCTTATATCACTCTTCTTTTCTTTCCAACTCAGGAACACAAGATAAAAAATAAAATTTATTTCCTATCCTCTTCTTTTCTCTCTTTTTTCCCCTCTTCATTTCTCTTCTTTCACTTTTATACTCGGGAATTCCAGCATAACTAGTTATATTTCTGTATACAACCCTTGTCCGATATATTTTTCATTAGCTTTGTTCCCGTCGTTTTGTTTGAACGGCAATTATATTGAGAAGCTAGGCGAGCAATTACAATAAAGAAGATAGAGTATCGGATTAAATGGATTACCAAACCAATCTGTACAATTAGAAGAGACTTTATTAGTACTTCTACTAGAAATCCGATTGAAAGATGAGAGCTTGTTGTCATTGAAATGGATCTCCTTTTGAGGACATTTGAGTGTGAAAGGGACATAGTTCCTATAATTCCAAAGAGACCAAATGGTGTGTTGACGATGGCCTCGAAGTGATTAAAGTATAGGAACACGAACCGCTAGCTACTACAAGAAAAAGTGGCTTTAGTGACGAAAAATTCTTTTGGTCACTATCAGGTGAAAATAGTGACCATAAAATTTATGGTCATTATTTTTGGTCATCGGCAAAAAGTTGGTGACGAAACTTACAAGTGGTCACTAAACAGTTTTGTGACCATTTTTTACACTGTTAGTGACGAAACTGTTTTCGTCATTGCCAATTTTCTTCTAGTAGTAATATATAAGGAACTTTGTTCCTAAAGAATTAATGGATTTTGTTTTAATTATCAGGGTTTATATGTTTTTATTGGTGTCTTGATACATACATAGAAGAAAATTAGTATATGCGGGGCCGTTTTAGGGGAGTGCAAGCGGCACTGCTTGATGATAGCCACAAAGTTTAATGCACTTTTATTATATATATACAAAAAATGAGGCTTGAGTTCAATTAGTTTATGGCTTTATGCACTACTGATACATGTCTATTTTGTATGTGTGTTTAAGGGCCTCTTTATGGTGACGACACGGGCCACAGAAATCCATGAGACGGCCCTGGGTACATGTTTGAAATTACTGGGTGGTTGCGCAATACTCCGAAATACATTAAATTAGTTAGTTGAATCTGATTTGGTATCATGGTATGTACTCCTACGTTTTAGTAAGAACATGTTGCATTCAGTAATTAACAGTATTTGGTTTGGTTTGGTTTGTTTTAAATGCAAATAGCATAGTTATTAAAAGAGGTAGTTTCTTGTCATAAAAGTTCGCAGCTGGTTGATTTTTTTTATTTATTTATTATTATTTTTTTTAATAAGTTGTTAATTAAAGTAGAACATATCTCTAGTAGTGTTTGATTATAAAATCCTTACAACAAACTCTGTAAAGAAGCAATAAATGATAATGAATGATCATTTACAAACATCAGTTGATATGAATAAATCTTGCAAGCAATTGTTGGATACTCCATAAATTATCATCTACCAATCTGTCCTTGACATAATTGGAAAGGAGTTTTAACATGAGTCTTTCGTGCACAAATCATATGAAATCTTAATAATTAGTATACGTATGAGATTTATTAGTATTCAGATTACCCTGTAACGGAGAATATTTGACTCAGGTTACTTAGGAAAGCTAGTTTTTGACTCAGATGTGCGTGACACAACCGAGATCCCGTGACTGTCTGAAACTTCTTTTTAAGTCACCCTTAAATCTGTAGCCAGTAAGTGTAAACCTTGAACATCTTGTGAGAATATCAGGTTCCTTACCACTAGGACACTAATTTGCATAAAATCTGAATTAATTCTATAAAAGCTCGATACTTTATAAATCATTTCGCCATACTGATACAAACAAGATATAACTAGATATGATCGATAACTGATAACAATCAAACAGTGATCCATCAATTTTCGCTTCATATGGGCTGTCTACTCTTTATATAGACAAAATTTAGTTTGAAACGACAGTTGATAGCGTCAACTTCTTATTATAATTAACCGCCTAATATATTAATGGGATTGTTTTGGTATGTGATTAGTATTCTGGCTTTTACATCAAACTTGCGGTTTCAAGTTTTTACCAAGCAATCAAGTGTATCCCAATCTTCATGATCACTCCTTAAATTTTAGACTTTTAGTTCGTCTGCTAGAACAATATTCGGCACTAATAGATGATGGTGAAATGGTGTTGCAGAGCATGTGTATATTACAAGAGAAGCTAGGAACGACCCTTTCACCTTACTATCAAAAGATTTAATTTTCGTGAAATGTATCATTTACAACATTACCAATTGATTGGATTGTTACCAAGATAATATTTGTATATATACTATACTTGTTTACCGTAATATATAAACACCAACGGCTCAAAAACGGTGATTTCTAAAACAAGTATATGTGAAATCTTGCTTCTTTATGTAGTCTTGCACCATGCATATTTGCATCGAGTTGAATTGTTTACCATGTTTCTTGCTCCGGCGGGATTGGGTTGTGTTGTTGTTGTTGTTGTTGTTGTTGTTTACCATGTTTCCCTTTTATTTTAGGGTTTAAGGCCATAAAATATCAACAAACTTTCCTTAATGTCCCGTTTTAGTATGTAAACTTCAACGCATATGAGTAAATGTAACAAACTTTCATAAAGTGTTTCAATGATGAGCTGTCAAATTAAAAATCGTAACACTTGTCAGATATTCTGATACGACAATACAACAAACTGTGTATATTAGAACATTTTAAGAAAGTATATTACATTTTACTTATGTACGTATTTTGAAGTTTACATATCAAAACGAAACATTAAAAAAATCCATTGCCTATTTTGCAGCCTAAACCATCTATTTAAAAGCCTTTTGTGTAACTTATACATGATATTGAACATATGCATTGCTTATGGCTAGCTTATGTCCTATGCACTCCTTGTCAACAAACTTTTAACTACATCATATATGGTTTAAATTTTGAATTAACTTTCTACCATCTTGGTAATACCGGAACATGTCATATTTATTTTACATATGATGCAGCCATGTTAACTCGACCGAACTATAATTACAGAAGGTGGGATATCTTCATTATGTTGTTGCAATATAATGTCAATGGGGATGGGTGTATAAGTTGAAATTTCACAAGAAAAGTGATACATGCATTTATTACCCAATTTATATTATGTGTTTTGTTTGTTTCATGTCAAATCAATCGATTGTTGCTGTTGTTGTTGTTGTTCCATATAGTATATGGTTGCATAAGTGATCTCCCGCATTCAAGAAGGAACCAGGGATCGCTAGATGTTACCGGACATAGTTTTGTTTCATAGTGCTAATTTTTTAAAAGACATCAAATTCTTTTATATGCATCCGGTTCTAATGCATTATGTTTATAGTTATTGCTTAGTTAGTCAATCAATAGATGAAAAACGAACATATTTTTTTTGCTAAACTCAATCATTTTAACTGTAAATCGTCTTTTTTTTTTTTTTTTTTTTTTTTTTTTTTTTTTTTTTTTTTTTTTAACAATTAAAATTATTTGTACAAACCTCTCAAGGGTAGCCTAGTGGCAAAAATATATGTAACTATCACTCTAAAATGTGTGAAGTCTTAAGTTCAGTTCGTACTAGGTGCAAACAACCTTGAAAGCGGCCACGCCAACCTTGTTGAAAGGGAAGACTTTACCTGATTTGAGTCTGTGTGGCGGTAGGTTTATACCCGTAGATTAATCGGCCAGAAGATCAAAAACCATTGTTACCGAAAAGAAATGAAAAGAAGATATTTGTACCCTTGGTTACTTTTAGCTGTGGTTCCATCCCGCCTGCGTTACACTATGTATTAATACTTGCATGTAATTTATGAGCTTATAACGTATTACCAAACATTAGAATAGCACACTACGTTAAGTTGGTATAAATAAATTGTAATTTTTGGTAAATTTCAATGAAATCAATCAGTTTTGAAAGATTTACCCACAAAGTGTTTCAAACTTGGTGATATACAGGGTAACCCACAGATTATCCACGACTTACAAGCTTTGTAGATCGGACGAAAAGTAGAACTACACACGCTTTAAATGATTATATTTAGCGTTTTAAGGAAACGAATGAGTGAATTGTGTCTCACCTCTTCATCTCTTATAATTGAGAATAAAAGGTTTAAATCCGATCCTAATCCTAATGAACAAATTCACGAGATAAATAAGGATTTATACTTAGTCGACTAAACTATTGATTTAAGCTAACTGCCAATTACCCTTCTATAGGATCGGCTATGCCTTGCTTTACAAGGGCAATTGGCAGCTAGCACCAATTCAAACATTTACCTACTCGGCTAATATTAAGCTAAACAAACAAATAAACCCTAATATATTTGTAATGCATACTAATATATAACAGCGCCAGTGAACCTTCTCTAGGGTTTTCTTCACTGGCTTGAATGAATGTGTGGATCGCCACAAAGCTCGGCAGTACTGTCCAAGAAACCCCGCCTCCCAACATCTCCGTCAAAAACTCTCACTTAACCCCGCTGCAACCCCCTTTGCTCTAAGGGTTAATATACCGTCACAACAAGACCGTTTACATATTATATTTATATAAGCATTATGAAGTTCCTAACATAAAAATATAAATATTCTATGATGATTTAGACCATAAGTGTTTTTTTTCGTTTCAATTGTTCTTTATGTGTTTTGGTCCTTTGTTGGCTATTGTAGTTAAGTTGTTAACGTTATATTGATGTCCTGTGACAAAATATGTATCAACAAAACACGAGAAAAGAAGATTTGATGGTTGTTTTGCTAGAGATAAGAAAGCTAATTAAACCGCCTACAACCCAATCTAATGTCATTATTACAAAAAATCGTTCAATCTACATACTTTTATTTTCACACTTTTAAATGATGTACAAACTTTGGTTGTTTTTCACACTTTTACCTTTTTAAGTATTTGTTTATCAACTTTGACCTTAAATATTTTTGTTTACTTTATATAACACTTGATGAAAAATATATGAATGAATTGGGATTTAAATGTATTTTCATTGGTATGATTTTCATCAAATATTATATAACGAAAACAAAAATATTTATGGTCAAAATTAAAAAAGAAAGAGTTAAAAAAAAGTCAAACTTGACAGTTATTATAGGACGTAAGGAGTAACATTTAATGATGCGTAACTTTTGGTTACATTGGTAATTGTGAAAATGTTTTGTTAAGCAAAAGATTTTCCACATATATGAATATATAAAAAAAGCTCACAGTTTTCAATGTGCTCCACGCTCGTAAGTGTGAAAATTAACTGTAACGCATAATGTCTTCATAAGTATGGAGAAATTTGATGTTATAATTGACTTTCACATATATAAATGTAAACATTTCTTAGATTTCTCTACATTTAAAATTGTGAAGTGTTTTTTTTTTTTTTTTTTTTTTTTTTTTTTTTTTTTTTTTTTTACAATTATAAGTATGAAAGACATATTGTTTTACATATTTTTTCACATTAGTAAGTGTTAGTAAACAAATAAAATTTTCCACACTTTTTAAAGGTGTGAAAATAAAAGTTTGTAGATTGTAGAACCTTTTTGTAGTGCATGTAAACAATTGGATTTTCCCATACTGTGAAACCTTATTTCTGTCATAACCAGCATTCCAAAACCCAGGTTGAACCGGTTTAACTTGGAATTAGGTGGGAAAATAGAAGTCGGTTTTGAAAGGAAAAAAAGCTCGTTGAATTGCCGATTGAACCGTGAATCGATAGCTCAGCAAGACAATTAAAAACCGGTTTCTAAAGGATTGGTTTTAAAACAGGAGCATATAAGACGTATTAATGCATCAACTACTAATTAATGAGTTAAACAAGATTCAGAAAATAAGAAAAATAATAAATTGTTGAACCAAAAATTTTAAAGGGTGGTTGGATTTTCTTGAATAGAAAGAACGATATGAGCAAAGGACATATCCCACAAACATATCGAATAATCTCTCTATCTCATAGTAAGTGTCCACGTTATTATTTTGAAATGTTTCAAAATAAGTGTTCACTTATCAAGTTTTAGTGAAAAAAGATGATATTTGCTTGATGCATAGTCTAATTAGTGAAATTTCTTACAACTTTTTATGTGATAAAATTAAATACTTATTATGAGAAGAAAAGACTATTGTATTTATTGTGAGTACTTGTTTTTCTCCCAACGCACAACATTAAATGTTTACTTCTAACAATAACAATTACAAAATATATGTGAAGACAAATTTGCATTATAATTAGACTATTTGACCCTTGAATCATCTTTGCTATATAAACGCCCCATACACATGCAAGTTTCTAAAATTATCTACTAAGAAAAAAAATGGTGTCATCTGAGGAGCACAACTCCATTTACGACATCAAAATTTCCACAGTTTCGGCCGGGTTTATATCCGGACACAATGCGTGTCAAGAGCTAACGGATATGGACCTTGCCATGAAGCTTCACTACCTCCGGTTTGTGTACTACTTCACAACACCGGCATTTGAGGGCTTGAACATTATAAACATTAAAGCAACTATGTTCAATTGGTTAAACTATGCCTACATCCCATGTGGTCGGTTAAGGAGGTCAGACTCAGGTCGACCTTACATCAAATGCAATGATAGTGGGGTGAGAATCATCGAGGCTAAGTGTCGTGTGAGTCTTGATGAATGGCTTGAATCTAAAGATGATTCACGACACAAGCTTCTTGTTCCTAACCAGGTTCTTGGCCCGGATTTGATCTTCTCGCCATTGGTTATGATTCAGGTTTGTTTGCGCGCTAGTCTCCGCTTTTAACTCTCTAAATATAAACAAGCTAGGTTTGACGAGTCTTTGACTCAGATGTACATAGCCTAACCGGGTATCATATCCCGTGGCCTCTAACCCTTTCTCTTTTATGGTAAGGAATGAACCTGACACCTCTTATGAGGATATCAAGGTGCTTAATTAGTTCAGTGATGCTATCTATTTTCAGCACCTGTTAGATGTGTTAGGATTTACCAAATATCTATTATTATAAAGCTACGTCTTTGAGTAATATATCTATGTTGTCATTACGTACTATATATAGAGATTATGTTATCTGAATTGTTTGTCTCTTTTATCATTTTGAAAGTTATTTATATTTTTGCTTAAAAGAACCAGATGCTGTGTCAACTTTGTATGAGTATTGCAATGAGTATCTTACACCATAAATTTTAATAACATTTACTTAACATTTATCAAATGTTGATTGTCACTGTACATCTATAGTTGTTGGATTTCATAAGTCCAAATGCTTCTCATATTTCATAATTCGTTTGTGGCACAGGTTGTGACTTTTGGTCTAAACTGAACCATCACACCCTTTCAATCATGCCTGTTCACAACATATATATATGTACCTTGTATTAACAGTTAAATATCAATCATAAAACAGTTATTTCTAGATATATTTCCCTCCTAAATTTCGTGTACTAGTTCTTATATTTCTGCATTACACTTTCCTTACTCATTCTCAATCACACTGCACAAATATGGTTAACACCAATTACTACATTGAAAACATATGGGCAAACCTAAACAAGAGATCTGTTGGCACTTCTAATAATAGTGACCATCAACAACTAACCATAAACTTATTAAATAACTAAAAGTTATAAAACGTAATCCAAAATTAGTGACATTCTATTAACTTATTAAGTGGAAGTCCTTGGTTTAACTCTTGCTTTCCATTTAGTTAAGAAATTTTGTGTTTTTTAAAACGTTTTTCTTATAACAACAATTTTTGAGACTCTTAGAGAGCTAGGTGCAATATGGGACGAATAACACTTATTGATTTGTCAACTTAGCGCCACCTCAACACACCTTCACTAACACCTTAATAACTAAAACACCCTCCCTACCAATAAAACCAAATAAATGCTATTGGTGCATGCAAGTCTCACAAAATACCCAACCAAAAATACCCTACTCACTCACAAAAAAAAAACAATACGAATGGCATCAATTAGTACATTGGCTAGGGACGAATGGAGTGCGAGAGGGAGTGCAAAATAACATGTTATTTTTGAACAGTTGGGACGAAAGGGTCAAAAGATACGTACCATTGACGGAATACAAAAGTATAATATATACAATAAGAAAAAATAAAAATGACTACTCAATATAGAAAAAATGACAAGTTGACTACATTTTCGTGTCATTTGCCCTTATTTTTAACAGACAAAAAGTCTAATTAAAACCATCACCGATCGAGAGGGGTGGTTTTCGGCAATGTTTTTCAGTAAACAATCTTTGAGAGGGATGATTTCCTTTGGACTTTTGTCCTCTTAGAATAATTTAATTTATAAAATTAGTTTCTGATAGAGATGTTTGTGACCAAATGAACTCCTTGATTCCTAGTACCTACTATAACGATTTTGCAGTTTACCCAAAAGTATTTGACAGTTCATGACAGTTTAAGCAACAAACTTTTTTTCTTATACCTTTTTCCAATCTTTCAAAGTTTCACTTTGTTCTTTTATGCAAGTAGAGTCACTACAACATTGAATGAAAACTAAATATTGTGTGTGCATGTGCAGCTAACGGATTTTAAGTGTGGTGGCAAATCGGTTGGCATGACTTGGTCTCATGTGCTTGGAGACACTTTCTCAGCTGTGGGCTTCATGAACCTTTGGTCCCAAGTTTTCGGAGGCCATCACCCGGCCCGACCACTAACTATGGCCCAACAACAAGCCCAAGCCCATGATACTCAAAGCCCAAACCCAAGCCCAAATCCTCTTTCTGTGAAACGGGTTGGCCCGGTTGGAGATCTTTGGTCTACTTCTAACAGCTCCAAAATGGAAACATTTTCCTTTCATATTTCGACTTCCGAGTTGACTCAGTTGCAAGCAAAGATATCTCAACAGAAACTTGATAAACAAATTCCTGTGTTCGAGTGTATTTGTGTTGTAATTTGGCAAAGTCTAGCAAAATGTAGAGATGAGTCAGGACCAAAGATCGTAACCATTTGCAAAAATGACTTGAAAAAGCGAACTAAAGGAATTATCACAAATGAAAGCCAAGCCATTAGAGTGGTCAAAACAAACATTTCCGCGCAAAAATATGAGCCATTTGAACTAGGGTCCCTAATTATGGACAACGAGGATGATGAACGAGTGAAGATTAAAGAAGCAATGGGAAAAGATAAAGAGCTTCCAGATTTTCTCATTTACGGGGCGAATTTGACCTTTGTGGATTTGAGTGATGCCTCATTTTATGACATGGAAATTAGAGGACACAAACCTATGTACGTAAGTTGCGTTATTGATAATATTGGCGAGGAAGGTGTCGTTTCGGTTCTTCCAACACCAAAAGGTTGCTCTGATGGAAGGATTGTAAGCATAACATTGCCTCAAAATCAAGTAATGAAGTTTACATCAGCTCTTAAAGAAGATTGGTGTATTGGATGAACACATGTACGATTACATGTCGTTGCTCCAACGCATCTATAGGTTGTGTGATAACTGGGCATCACTCAAATATTGTTCCACTCAGTGATTGTCCTTAGTGATATTGCGTTTGTTTGTTTTGAAGGTCGGGATTTTTACATTTGTTGTCATGGATTTTCACATTCTGAAATCCTTGTTTGGTAAAATCACAGTTTCAAGCTTTAGGGTCGGTAAGATAAGTTTTGAGTCGTTTAGGTTCGTATTGAAATGTCAGTGTCGATGCAGTTCTAGCATCTCGTATTGAAATGTAAGTGTCGATGCAGTCCTAGCATCTCGTTAATTTTATTGCAATACTAGGACCAATATAATTGCATTTGGTTATATATCTTGTTCATTTAAAAACGTTTATAAATATTGCAATACTATGGCCTTTCCAAAAAATAATATTACAATACTATGGAATCTCAAGTAAAAATATTCTCGGTCGAATATAAACGGAAAGTAAAGTTATTATCGGTCGAAAATAAATTATGAAAGGAAATGAGGTTGCCCTTAAGGTTCCATAGCCAAAAAAACTACTATGGAGGCTCAAATTTTAGCAACTTGAAATTCCAACATAACTAGTTATATTTCTGCATATAACCCTCTCTATATTTTTCATTAGCTTTGTTCCTGTCGTTTTTTTTAACGGCAATTATATTAAGAAGTTAGGTGAGCAATTACAATAGAAGATAGAGTATTAAATGGATTACAAAACCAATCTATCAAGAGACTTTATTACTTTCCTATAATTCCAAAGAGACCAAATGGTGTGTTGACGACGGCCTTGAAGTAATTCCTAAGCTTAGAAAGAATAGGAACACGAACAGCTAGAAGAAGCTTTGTTCCTATCGTAACACGAAGAATTAACGAATTTTGTTTTAATTATTAGGGTTTATGTGTTTTTCTTGGTGCATGTTTGAAATTATGGGGTGGTTGCGCAATACTCCTTAATACAGTACATTAAATTAATTAGCTGAATCTGATTTGGTATCATAGTATGATTTTTTAGTAAGAACATGTTGCATCAAGTAAAAAACTATTTCGTTTAGTTTGTTATGAATTTCTTATGAAATGGTTTGCTAATGCAAATAGCAAGTTATTAAAAGAGGTAGTTTCTTGTCATAAAAGTTCGGAACTGGTTGATTTGTTCTGATAAGTTGTTAATAAAATTAGAACAGATCAATAGTAGTGTTTGTAGTGCTGTAGCTAAGATTCTAGAGGCCCGGTGCAAAAACTTATGGTGTAACCGAATATGACGGTCAAATATATATCATATCAACTATCGAAACAAAAAATGTGGTATTTTAACAATGTAGCTTTAATTCTAACAAATATAGATAACATAAAATCATATGTCATTAACATATTTTGTCGGGAGTAAATTTTGAGGCCCATGATATACAAAGAGATATACGTTTTGAGGCACTTTAAATTTTGAGGCCCTGTGCAATTGCACGCCCCGTACACCCTTAACTACGGTTATGAGTGTTTGATTATGAAATAATTACAAAAAATATCTGTTAAGAAGCAATAAATGAATTTGAATGATCATTTACAAACATCAGTTGATATGAATGGATATTGCAAGCAATTGTTGAATACTCCAGTTATTATCATCTATCAATCTGTCCTTGGCATAATTGGAAAGGAGTTTTAATATGTGTCTTTCGTGCACAAATCATATAAACTCTTAGTAATTAGTATACGTATGAGATTTTTTTTTATCAGATTACCTTGTAATGGAGAATATTTGACTCATGTTACTTAGGAAAATGAGTTTTTAATTTGACTCAGATGTACGTGACATAATCGGGGTCCCGTGACTGTCTGAAACTTCTTTTCTAGTCACCCTCAGATTCGTAGCCAGTAAGGTGTAAACCCTGAACATCTTGTGAGAATATGAGGTGCCTTACCACTAGGACACTCCGTATTTCTTGTAATCCTTTTCTTAAAATCTGAATTATTTATGTAAAAGCACGATACTTTTATAAATCATTTGGCCATACAAATACAAACAAGATATAAGAGATATGATCGATAACTGATAGCAGTGATCCGTCAATTTTCGCTTCATATGGGCTGTCTACTCTTTATATAAACAAAATTTAGTTTGAAACGACAGTTGATAGCGTCAACTTCCAATTTTAATTAACCGCCTAATATATTAAGGGATAGTTTTGGTATGTGATTGGTATTCTGGCTTTTACATCAAACTGACATGTTTAGTTTCAACTTTCTACCAAGTAATTAGTGTATCGCATTCTTCATGTTATGATTCCCTCTTTTTAGATGTTTAGTTCGTGTGTTAGAACAATATTCAGCACTAATGGACGATGAATGGTGTGGCAGAGCTTGTGTATATTTCAAAAGAAGCTAGGAACGACATATATGATGGAAGGTTCGTTCTCCTGATGATGTAGATTTTCTTGAAGTGATCATCTTTCATGACATTACAGATCGATTGGATTGTTACCAAGATAATATATGTATATTATTCTTGTTTTGTTCTTGTTTGCTGTAATATATAAATGCCAACGGTTCAAAAACGGTGATTTCTAAAACAAGTATGTGAAATCTTGCTTCTTTATGTTAGTCTTGCACCATGCATCTTTGCATCGAGTTGAATTGTTTTCCATCTTTTCTCGCTCTGATGGGATTGGATTGTATTGTTGTTGTTTACCATGTTTCCCTTTTATTTTAGGGTTTATGACCATAAAATATCAATGAACTTTCCTTAAATTCCCGTTTTAGTATGTAAACTTCAACAAGTATGAGTAAATGAAACAAACTTTCATAAAGTTTTTCAATACGCCCGTTCTAGTTCTAATGTGTTGTCAAGTTAAAATTTTTCATAAAGTATGACAACACAATAAAAGGAAAAAAGCTATAAATGCTTAACGTACTTTCCCCAAAAACTCATTATGCTCTATGTACTTCAAATATTGTCATTATACATAACCATTTTCATTTTAATTGGTTATGTTTACTGTTGTATAGGCACTTGTTGAACGGGTTAAAAGTTGACCCACTGTAACGCATACAACCTCAATCCTCTTGTTCAGATAGAATAAAACAGATAAAAAGGCAACTTTTGCTAGCGGGTCAGACTTACTCATATCGACCCATACTAAAAATCACAGTTTCAACCCAGACTTGTAACCAAAACGTGCCTGACCCGGCAAACTTTGTACTTTTGCTTACTAGGTATGCAACGACAGGATGAAGTAAACATACTCGAGGAGAATCCATTGAAAAGCATTAATTCACTTACAAGCACAAGGTGTCGTATCGCCATCAGGAGCTGGGAATCCTAGAAGCCAAAACAGAACATGACGATGCCATTGTAAAACATGTATAAGACAAAATGTGGATTACTCGCAATATCACACATAAACTGATCAAACTTTAGTTATAATCAATAAAGTGTCAATCCATTATACTCTATGTACTTCTCGTGAAAACTCATTATGCTTTCTCAACTTTTTTTATTGTCATCATACATAAAGAAGTAATTAAGCATAATGAGTCGAAAATGGAAACAACGTTAAGTATAATGACAATAAAAAAAGTTGAGAAAGCATAATGAGTTTTCACGAGAAGTACATAGAGTATTTTTGGCTTTTTTCCCACAATAAAATGTGTATATCACAACATTTTATGACAGTATTTTACATTTACTTACGTATTTTGAAGTTTACATATCAAAACGAAACATTAAAAAAGTTTCATTGCCTATTTTGCTGCCTAAACCCTCTATTTAAAAGCCTTTTGTGTAACTTATAGATGATATTGAACATATGCATTGCTTATGGGTTATGTTCCATATATGCGCTCCTTGTCAGTTACAAACTTAGAACTACATCATATATCAGTTAAATTTTGAATTAACTTTCTACCGTCTAGGTAATACCGCAACATGTCATATTTATTTTACATACGATGTGGCCAAGTTAACTCGACCGAACTATAATTACAGAAGATGGGTGTTGAAGCAAATTCCTGTCGTTCGGCTTGATCCGGAAGTTAAGCTTCTATCAACAGTTCCGGAGGAAAATGCGAGTTCCTTCCTGCACAATGGACGACACGCGTTAGCCTCGTCCTGGGTGATGTCCCAGGACCAAGCTCCGACATGAGAGTAAGAAATGGGTAATAAATGTATTACAAACGTGGAATGAATGTAGGTGAAAGTAATTAATGCAAAACATTAAATGTGTTGGGGTATTTATACTACCCCAACTTGTACATGTGTTACTGTTCCGCTACTATTCATGCAGGCCTATATTACCTGCTTGCAGGTCTATAGCCACCCAACCTAGTAGGCCACGTGTCAAGAATCCCACAAAATCTGCTGACATGCTCGATCACTTGTCGACTATCGTCCGGACGACAAAACATGACGTCCGGCTGATGGCGTGTCCGGATGTCAGGACGTCCGGACACATACGCCAACATGTCCCCCCAGTATTGTGTCACCGGTGGAGCAATACTTATGATCATTTTGTCTCATTAGAAGAGTGCTCTTCTCCGGCTGTCCGGGGGCCTGTGTTGATCCTTTTGGGTATTGGGCCACTCTGATGGGCCTGGTTACTTGTTGGGCTTTTACCCGCGCCTTTCCTACTTCCCAGATTGAGGTGGACGCACCAGATCCCACGTCACCTTCTTACTGACTGATGGGACGTTTAGGCAGTCTCCTAGGGTTTTCACCGCCTATATATATTCACTTTTTACCACACTTCTTTTTTCACACATTTCACCCGTACTCAAATTGCTTTCACTTGCCGAACGTCTTCTTCATTTTTGTAAGGTTCTTTTCGTTCTCTCTTGTAATTGTACATTTCCCTTCGGTATCCATTTAGTAATGGCCGAACACGAAACCGAGGAACAGAGCACTCCCCTTATGGAAACCGAAGAGACCGCCCAACCTTTGGTTGTACCAAAGTTTGATATGCATATTTACACCTCTAGGTTAACACAACCCGAACTAGATAATATAATTGTTGACTACGGTATTCCCACTGACCTTCGTCCTCATCTTCCGCCGGATGACATGACTATGGACCAACTGCCGACAGACAAGATCGGCATATATCCTCAGCAGTTGGATACCGGAGAAGTCAGGATCCCCTTTTCCTCATTTTTGCTGAATGTGATCAGACATTTTAGGGTTCATATTTCCCAGTTGGTTCCCATTGGCTTGAACCGGGTGACTCTTTTCAAGATTAGGTGTTACAGTTTAAATATTCAACCTAGGGTATCCTTGTTTCGGGCGTTTTATCAGCTGTGTAAGCAGGGGCATTGGTTTTCTTTCGAGTAGGACAGGTAAGAAGGCCTATAAGTGCTTCAAGGAGGTGCTCACCGGTCTTAAACACTGGAAAGAAATTTTTTTTCTGATTGACCGGAGGGCAATCCCTTATGCCATGGCATGGAGGCACAAGGACTCGAAAATTACTAACCCTTTTCCCACCGGCTTTTCAGAGGCTGATGCTGAGAAGCTTAGCAAGGTTCCCATTTTTCTGAGGAAGTCGACTATTAGTCTGTTGTGGATGTGCCACCTTTCCTCGGTTTTCAGAAATCTGGGGTTCGAGCCCCTTCTAAAGGATGCCGAGGGTCATGGTAATTATCTTTCTGGTTCTTATGGAATTTGTTGTAACTATTGCTTTGTGATTTTCGCAGACAATTTCTTCTTTTGCAGTTGTTGATATGTCTGAGTATCTTGAGCTCCCGGAATGGGATGACACTGTGGTGAGCAAAGGTCTGGCCATTGACCCTAATCGAGAGAAGCCCAAGAGGACTACCGATCCTCTGCCGGTGGGGGCAGCGATTCCCGCCAAGGATGCCATCCCTAGAAGGGCCGAAGAGGCGGACCCGGAGGTCATGGCTGAGAGAGAGAAGAAGGAGAAAGAGGCAGCGGAGCGCCTAGCGGCGAAAAGAAAAGGTGAGGGGACGTCTAGGGTACAGTCTAAAAGAAAGAAGAAGAAAACAAATTTTGTTGAGCACTTTTCCTCCGGCTCGCCCGTGCTGGATGCGGAGCCACTGAATCATGTCGTGCCGAGGATTGGCCAGGAGACAAATTTGGATGTTAACACATAGCAGGAGGCTCCCCATGTTGCTGCTGGTGGGGACAAAGAGAATGTGGAGCCTGAGGGAATGGGGGATAATGCCGCCGGAGGTGGGGGCAATTTGCAACATGAAGGTATTCATCCTCATCCGGCGAACTTGCTCCCTCATCACTCCGCATGTATGTATAAGCCATTGTGTGACTTGTTTTTGTAATTCCTTTTACTCATTTCGTTATTTGGCTTTCTTTCAGGTCATTCATCTCACCCATGATTCCCAGCGTGTTATAAGGGTTAATCTGGATTCAGGTATATTTTAGCCTTCGGCCTGTTACTTTCCTTTCGTTTGCTAATTTTCTCTCATTATCTTCTCCTGATGTGCAGATGAAGCTACGAACATCTTCATTCCCAACTGGGCCCTCCGTGATGACGTCCAAATAGATTCTTACCATTCTTGCCGAGAGCTTATTGACAATCTTGCTACCCCGATCGAGAGAGAAGCCTTGGAGCAAGTGAACAATATCCAGCTTACCCGTCGAGCGTATGAGGATTTTGGTAAAAGTGTGATGGCGTAGGGTGAGCTGTTGAAGAGATTCAGGGATCTTTCAAACGGGTATTCGCAACTGAGCCAAACTCATAAGGGTTGTCAAGGGCTTGCTGATAGGCTCCACGCCGCCGAGGATGAAAAGGGGAAATTGTCTGAGGAGTTAAAGAAGCTGGATACTGACCTCAAGGCTAGCGTGGACAGGGAGAAAGGCTTGGAGGAGGAGGTGGACAGGCTAACCCGAGACAGGAATGAGTAGATGGAGACTTCTGCTGTACAGGCCGAAAAGATTAGGAAGCTGGAATGCGAGTTGGGCGCTAAAAATCAATCTTTGGAGTCTTTACAGGCAGAGAAAGGAAAACTGGTTGCCGAGGTTGCTCAGAGCGAGGTTGTAAAGCAAAACGCTGTTTGGTGCATTTTGCCTTCGGCTGTTCGCCGACTGTTTGGCAGTGTGGAGTATAAGAAAAGCATGGCCAAGGTATACAGCCTGACCTACCAAGCAGGATTTGTGACGGGGGCCAAGATGAATAGGACCGAGGCGGAGATGGAGGCTGCCCTTCAGGGTATTAGGAATGTTAACAGGGATGCTCCCAGTTTATGGACGGCTAAGTATGACAAGCTTTTCGAAGCTGAATACCCCTTCATTCAGAAGCTTTCCGATTCTTACCGTCTGCCTCTCGGGGATCTGCTCAATATGGAACCCGCGGTTCCTGCCAGAAAAGATCCTACCGGGCCATCCAACCGTCCTCCTGCCGCCGATACTCAAGTTGTTGACGCTCCTGTTGTTGGCACCGCGGAGGATAATGTCTAAGTTTGTCATTCTTGTGAATTGTATTTTGTGAACAATTACTCAGAAAATGTGGTTGTAATAATTAACAATTTTGTTTTTGGCTGGTTGATTTGTGAATGAATGCCCATTTTGTTTTAACTGCGGACGAATGCCTCTTTTGCTTTTTTCTTCCTCGTTATTTATTTATTTTATATTTCGTATTGACATCCTCCTTAGGTTATTTTAAGGGCATCCGACTGTATAGGCCGTGCATCCGGATTCCAGGCATCCTTATAAAGTTAAAGGGCATCCATGACGTGGGCATCCGACATAATTGCTCGAGCATCTGCGTGGTTATTCCACCAGGCGTCCAAAGTGTTCTTTTTCCTTTTCACTTGGGCATCTGTATTTCGGGCATCCTTATAAAGTTAAAAGGGCATCCGATAGGTGCTTTCGGGCATATTTACATTTGCTATACTCGACGGGGGCCAACCGTCAGAATTGTTATGTATCACACCAGTTATCATGGAAAATTGTTTCCCTATTGTAGGGAAACTTTCATCATTGAACAAACGTACACAATTAATTTCGGTTACATAATGATAGTAGGATTCTTATCACAATAACAATTATAAGAAACAGTTTCTGAGGTTTATAGCATGCCAGGTCCAAGAGACCTCCTTCTCCTCCATCGTTTGTAACTTATAAGAGCCATTCTGATTTGCTCCTACTATTCGGTAGGGGCCTTCCCAATTAGGTCCCAACTTCCCTTGGTTTTCCACCCGGTTGGCATCGTTCTTCCGGTAAACAAAGTCTCCTACCTTAAAGTTCATTGGCTTGACCCTCCGGTTGTAATATTGCTCGACTTGCGTCTTGTACTTAGCTTCTCGAATGGCATCATTTTCCCTTCTTTCTTGTCGAAGGTCCAAGTTCAAACATTGTTCTTCCTCGTTCTGATCCTCTCGGAACATCATTGTCCGATGTGTAGGCATCCCTATTTCCGCGGGTATCACAGCCTCACTTTCGTATGTCAGGCTGAACGATGTTTCTCCATTGCTTGTTTTGAGAGTTGTCTGGTGTGCCCATAAAACGTTAGGTAGCTCATCCACCCATCCAATTCTCTCTCGCCCCAACCTCTTTTTTATTCCCTCCATCAAGCTTCTATTAGCTCGTTCTACCAATCCGTTGGCTTGCGGGTGTGCCACGGCTGTATTCATCTGTTTAATTTTCAACCCCTCGCACCATTTTTTGAACGGGTCATTGACAAAATTGGTCCCATTATTAGTGACTATGACCCCCGGTAGGCCGTACCTACATACAATGTTTTCGTATACAAATTTTATGACATCTTTCCCTGTCGTTTTAACCAATAGGTTTGCTTCTATCCACTTTGTAAAATAGTCAATTGCTACTATCACATATTTGATACGCCGTAATCCTCTATTTCTTCGTAAATTGCACTAGATCTGCTGGTTACGGCGTAACCTTATAAGTGGTTACGCCGTATCTTCAATAATTCTTGGTTACGCCGTAGTTTATGCACGAGTTACGGCATAGTTATCAGCGGCGCGGATCCTCATTTGACCTAATATAGTTACGTCGTAATCTTTTGGGAGAGTTACGCCATAATCTTCTGATAAGTTGGCTTTCTGAGTCATGCTTTAGTTACGGCATACTGTGAAAGATGAGTTACGCCGTAACTTCTTCAAAATGAGCATACTATGATAAATCTTTAATTATTCTCCAATTTCGCGTCTCTTTAGCTCTAATGCTCGTAATTTACCTGAAAGTGGATTATAATAGAAAACAAGCGTAAATCCATATAAATGATATAAATTACAAGCATTATCGGGGGAAATTGACACTAATATTCAGGATAATTTGATGTTATCAAATATCCCCCCACTTGAACTCTACTTACCCTCAAGTAGACCTTATTAGATAGATTCCTAAAAAGATATCTCCCATAATCTGGAAAATATAAGTTTACAAATCCCTTATGCTAGAATAAAACAAAGCCGAACACCTCACGAAATGGGAACGAAACACGCAAATCTCTCAACTATTCTAAGTGTCAATTTCAGGGTGATCACTCAATCGCACAGTCATAGCATGTATTATATCATAAGCTTGGCGGTTACACAAATCTCCACCACTAGAGTTAAGGGCTAAACAATTTTCAAAGGAAATATGGGTAGACACGACAAAGGTTAAGGGTGACTCGTCATTCCTAACATGTCACGGCGAAGTGGACAAAATCAATGATACATGACCAAATCCATGGCCAAGACACCAAAGATTGCTCGCTGCATCACTTAGACACGCTTCATGACTAAAGGGTAGGATAAGACATGGGATATATAAATGGTGTAAAATAAAAATCAAGCAAATAGTTTAAATCTATAACCAAGTCATCACCACTTATCGTCCGCCCAAAGTTCAGGCTTTGAAGTTAAGAAACCAGATCATGTAATACTAGGTAGATGTGTCATTAGAGGACGTCATGATGTGCACATTACCTTTTCTTCAACTGTTGGTGCAATTACCAACTCCAATCTTCAAATGTGACTTAGGTGGCCTCCTCGATACTAAATCTATATAAAGCTCATAACATAGTGCTTATAACATTGCACTTTACAATAAACTAAATAACATAACTCTCTTTTTACTTTTTTTATTTTTCTCAACATAAACATAACAACTAACATAATATCCCCCCACTTGAGATGAACAATAGGAATTCGGGGGGTCTTCAATGATCTTTTAAGAATATGTCGTCGACGAAAGCGTGATTCCCGAACCTTTCCACTTGAACCTTGAACTTAGGCAAATGATGACTTCCCAATCACAAATAAAGACTATAGGGTGGGCTAAGGTGTATAGGTGTATCAAAACAATATATTGGGTTATCAAAATGAAAGGAATGGCTCATATGGGTGTATCTAGGGGTATCTTGCACTAAAGGTGAGTGCAACAAAGGGTTTCACATGGGGGTCGAGAGGTCGAGATGACTAATCGATAGACACACAATGGTAGGCTATTTGGGTGATAATCCTATAATACTGCCTTCTTAAATTGAAAAGTCCAAATACGTCGAGCTAACTCAACATACCTCGTCTATGGTCTTGAAATGATGCAAAGGCCAAGTTCTAAAGTTTACAAGCTACCGGCACACTTATAATTTGGTGGATTTGGGGTAAAATATTATAAACGGATAAGGCTAATCTCACCATATAATATCAAGGGTTGTATGTGCTCGGCTAAGGTCTAATATAGTTAGGTTAAGAAAAACATGTCAAAATTTTAAAAATGGCATAATTTTTCAAAATAAACTAGAAAAACGAGGGCAAAATAAAGTTCAAGAGACAATTCTACTCCCGTCCCCCCCCCCACTTGAATTTTACAAAGTCCCTTTTGTACTAAGCGTTAAATAAAGGTGAAGAGAAAAGTAGAATTAGAGCGAGAAGTTCCCTGAAATTTGCTCCAAAAAGAAAGAATGCCCACGAAAAAGAGTCGTGCCTTCGTATAAGCATCCACGAGCAAACTTCAATCCCTGAAATCACACTACCGACAAGCATAATTCTAAAAAGAAGAAAAATGAAAAAAATAAAAAACAAACCGAACTCACTTTCGTAGGAATCATGGTTTCATTTAGCATATGCAACAAGCCTTTTAAACCACTTGGTGTCCCAAGTGGACGAGTGAAGTCTCGTGAGGGTTTATAGGGAACACACCCACAAAGTTCATTTAAAATACTAATACAAGGTTATTGTGTTTAAAATGAAAGAAGTAAAGCAGAGGATAGTTTCGTCGTAACTCTTAGACGGAGTTACGCCGTAACTAGGTGTTGAAACAAACAAAGACCTTGATAGATCTTGAGCTCGTGGATCGTTATGTATGCCTATGTAATCACAAGCACAATAAAAGACAATCTCTACTACTAATGTTTATCAGCGGAATATAAACACAAGTAACAAATAACTAAGAACTTCTTGATCCTCTATGGATCTTTATATTAACTAACACTGAATTTTCCAATCGGTACATAACTCTTTCTAATGTGTTCCTTTTATAGACAAGGAACCCTAAACAATATCGCTAAACCGTTTCCCAAGAAACGTATAAACATAAAACTAAATAAGATATACACAATCACTTCCTAATAAAGCTCATGTATATCCACACTAAATAAACTAAACACGGAATAAACACATCCGCAGAAACAGACTAATAACTATTATTCTTCAGCAGATTATGTCTTCGGCAGAATCCACTTCACTTCAATAGAAACACTTCGGCATTAATATCAGCATAATCCAGATTTCACATAATTCCCAACAATCCTCCCCTAAACTGGAATTTGACTTGTTAAGTTCCAGTTTCTTGATAGATCTTACAGCATCAGAGGATTGGGCACAAACAACATCAACAACAAAGAATCCAAAGAATAACATCTCTATGATGAAGAAACTCAGAAACACCATATCTTTGCAGCAACAAATGACAATAGATACATCAAAACAGATTAGTTTCATACTATTCTCATCACATCCAGGTGTGTTAACTCCTGTGAGAGGTGAATCATTGAAAATAAATGGATTTGATGTCTCTTTACCAATAGCCATCACTACTGGAGTAGCCATATGTTTAAGTTCTTAAACTATGGTACACTGATAACCATCTGATTTATTGGCAAACCAGCAACCATATAAACGGATTTGAAATGTCTTTACCTGTAGCCGTTTGCTCAGGACTAGTCAATTCTTAGAATTGGTGAATTGAGAACCAAATATGGAATGCCACTGCCTTTACCACAAGCCATATACATGTGGGCTAGCCAATTCTTGGATTCCAAAAAGGAATAGACCATGGTGAATTAAAAACCATACAACACTCAGCAATAAAGCATAGGTGGTTGCATACCCTATGATTTTGAGCAAATCATTACAGCTATCAACAGATTTGATGTGTCTTTACCAAAGCTGTACCCTTTGGACTAGCTAACTCTTTAATATACACAAGGTATATTTGGTGAGTCAATAACCAAGGAAAATATACAACAAACCTGCAAGAAAAGTTAGATAAAACCAAATACAATTTTTTTTTTTTTTAACTAAGAATAAAGAAAACAAATATTACAAAAGAACTAGAAAATTACAAGCAAGATGAACCTTGACCTGACATAAGCTGATTTTTAATCAAACCAACACATTGAGTAGCATGAAGGTCATCATTGCCAACCGGATTAGGAGGCACTACCAACTTGTGTCTCAGCAATCTTTCCATAAAAGTAACAGATAACGGATAAAGCTTATCTGATAGCATACATAAAATCATCCCACATGTGGTCTGAACCACATGAACACATGGCAGAGGATAAAACCTCCAACTCTCAATCTCCCACTTATGAGAATTCTTCCAAATAGAATATCCTTTACCATTTGGAGAATTAGAATCAACCATAACCTGAAGATCACCCAACAAATATAAACCAGAACCAGTTGCTGAATGAAACTTATAATACTGAATAACATGATCATACATCATTTTCAAATCATGTCTATTCACTAAATGAAGAATATCCTTCAAGAAGTTGAACTCAAGAACAGTATTATCCAGCCTGTAAACACTATTAAGCTTTCCTTCTTTCCAATCAACCAAGGCCACATGATTTCCTTCAGGAAAATCTTCAACAGATCCAGCTTCAATAAAGGTAGATTCATCAGCCGTGAGATCTAAATCATTATTCCTTGAAGAATGTTTCTTAGCCAATCTGTCAGAACTCCTTGTAACAAAGCTCTGCTGTTCCATACCAACAATGTTATCAGTATCAAGCTGTAGATCAGTCTCCTGAATCAGAGAATCACTTAGCTCCACACTGGACAACATTTCAGAAGAAATCAAAGAAGATTCAGCAGATACAACCATATCAGAAGAAGGAGTAACATCAGAAGTTGTATCAGAAGGAACAACTGGAGATACCACCGAAGGCAAAACAATATCAAAATTCTCCACAATTTCAACTGTTTTCTGTCTCTTGGCTGTAGGAACATCAGTCATTGAAGAAGAAGACGTAGAACCAGAAGAAGAAAACTTCATAACCATATGATACTGTCTAATCAAAGCATCATCAGACAAAGCCATGATTTGCTTCATTGACATACCAGAATTATACATAGCAGCATTCTTCACAATTCTCCTCATATAATTCCTTTTCTGAGCAACAGTCATAGGTTTTTCTCTTTTGGCTTTATTTCTTTGATCAATAAGAGCTCTTCGCTTTGCAGCAGATTCTTGCTTCCTTTGATTACCAAGTGCCACCATTTTATCCACAAAATTATCATCATTAAAAGATTCTCCTAAGATAAGTTTTGCAAGATTTGGATCAGATACACCTTGAGAAATATAACCATCCCATTGATCATCAGTAATCGTAGGAAATAATGCATCAAGCTCTAATTGCCTTTCAGGAGACAAATCAGAAGCATACTGATCTTGAAGAAATTTAGCCACAATACGACTCTTCTGCATATTCTCATAATTAGCAAACAATCTAGCTTGAGCTTGATTTTGTGCTTCAGTCACTATTCCTGAATTCAGCAGATCAGCAATCACAGGATCCTGTCCTTTCTCAGAAGATGTCTCAGCAGAACCAATTTTAGCAGAAACAATGTGAGCTTCAGAAGGAACAATCAAACCCACATCAGAGGAAATAGGTTGAGACAATTCCTCAACAGGTGTAGAGAAAACTTCAGATGAAGCATTCAACTTATACATTCTCCCAGCAATAAAAACCTCTTCATCATCTGCTGAAGGTGAAACATTTGGTTGTTCTTGTAAAGATGAAGTTTGACCATGATCAGAAGCAACCTCCTCAACTATAACATCAGCAGATGCATCAACCATATGTGGCTCCTTTGAAGTGTCAGCAGACACCTTATTCAAATATTGTCTTCTTCTTTTGCTAGCAGATAGAATAGGCTCCTTGCTAGGCTTCTTGCTTCGTGAAGATTTAGTAATAGGAGAAGAAACATAAGATGTAAGTGCCACATCAGCCAATATTCCAAGGGATGCATGAAGATTCTCTTCGTCCTCCTTCTCAGAAGAAATCAAACTTCTCTTTTGACCCTTCTTACTTAACAATTCCTCCAAGTGCTCAACTTTAATCTCCAATTCCACAATCTTATTACCAAGAATAGACTTGGTTTCTGCAAGTTCTTTCTTAAGACCAGTCACCTCACCTGTAAGCTTGTTCATCAGAGCATATAATGAGGTAAGTGTAATAGGATCCTCATCAGCATCAGGTGATTGCTCAGTTGAAATTGGAACTTCAGTAGACTGTTCAGGAGCAACATTAACCTGATCAACATTAGAACATCCTTCACCAAATGGAGTCCTAACAGGACTTGGTGTAGGCAATCTATCAGTATCAATCTGAACTTCATCAATTTGATCCTGAACTTCATCGATAGGAACTTGAGTAGAAACTGGACTAGGACATGGTCTCGGTGAAGGTATAAATGCCTCAGCAACAACAGAAGGACCCTCATCACCATCTACTGAAAGATTTCCATCAGTAGGATTGGAAGAAGGTAAAATAACATTAATCTCATTAGCAGTCTCATTCTACTGAGGTAACATGGCAGCTAACAAAGGAAAATGTGTCCCTTCAAATTTAGTCCTCATTGTAGCAAATAACTTAGGAGTCAAAACACTTATGGGATGAAAAGCTTGGGTTTGTGTAGAAACATTCAATATCATCTGTAAGAACCTAGGGTACATCAAAAACTTACCCTTTTTCCTAGTTATATTTTCTACCATATTATCAAAGATATACTTAGAGAAATTATAAGTCAAACCCGTAGATAAACAAACAATACCACATCCCATTTGTGTTGAAAACTGATCCCATCCTCCAGACTTATTGCTCAAACACTGAAGCAACGTATGAACCAAGAACCTCCACATAGGACAAAGCTTATTTTTTAACCACATATCTGTCCTCGTACTTTGATATCCAATCGCTCTAAGCCCTTCAAGTACCATTGTAGAATCTGAATGATAAACTCCATTCTCATCATCCAAGTGAAGTTGTCTTCTGATCAGTTCCTCTGTCACCACATACTCTTGTCCATCAACACTTGCAACTATTTCAGTATCACTTCTTCTTTCTGCCGATGCCCAGAATTGAGTAACCAAGGATTCATAGATAGCATTTGGAGAATGTGATAACGCATACTGAATCTTTGACCTTTGTAAGAATGAAATCATCGGCCTATACAACTCATCTCCTCTAGCAGTTCCAAGAAAAGCAACCTTATTATGATCATGTTTAAATTGAAGCGCCATGAGAGATTTTGAAGATTAGGGTTACGATTTTGCACAAAAGGGAAGTGTTTTTAATGAGAGTAATAATCGAATCACTTAATGTGGAGCGAAAATATGCCGTAGATAATAAATAGAAATTTCCCAATTTTGGTCAATGTTGACCAAAGATGACGTGGATTTCTACTTTTACTAGAATTCACTTATAACTTCGGTAGAAACGGAAACCATTCTGCTGAAGTAGAACGATCAGCAGAAACATAATACTTCTCCAAGAAGTTTCAGTAAATATCTTTTTACTGTTTCACCCACACACATTAATTCTCTTACCACTTGAACCCGGCTATAAAACAATCCCAATGCACATAGACTTCTTCATCAAAAATCCCCAAATAATATTTCAAACCCTAATTCCTTCAATACTTCAAAATTAACCATAATCAACATGAGTACCAAACCTGAGATCATAGATCTCACAACAACATCCTCATCATCATCATCATCATCATCTAGTGAAGATATCAATCCATGGTTTCACTATTTTCCAAAACCATATCCACTACCAAAGAAGTCACCCTTTCTCTCCTCATCAGAAGATGAAAGTGTTGAGAAACCAAGTGTATCTGCTGAAGATTCTGATGACTCCTATAAGGAGGGAACATCTTACTCCCAACCCCCAGCACCTAGGCCTCAACGAAGGCCACAAACCAAAAATCCACCACTTCCTATGGGTAGAAAGGTGGTGCTTGGTCTCTCTGCATCAGATTTTGGTGCATCATCACATATCGTATAAGGGAATGGAAAAAGGAAAATGATGTAATTTGTTGTATGATGGAAAGAGTAGATGATGCACAAAGGAAAATCTTTCCTTCTCATCTCTCTACCACAATCAGCTTCAGCTTCTTCGTTTGCATCAATCCATCCTCTCCATTTTGATCCTTAGCATCTGTTAGGGTTGGTTATGCTTATCACAAAAGCATAGCCAGGTTTTAGTGTGAAAGATGTGAGCAGTCATACTCATCGTGATCATCTTCACTTTAATTTAGATGTTGGAACAGATGATATGTAATAGATTAGGACTATTAGATCATGTAGATGCTTTTGATGTTGCTAGTACTCTGTAAGCTATAAACTGTTTCTTGAATGAATGAATTATTGCTTCAGTACTTCTTTTGATTGAATCATTTAACTTCAGTACTTCAACTTCAGAGGAAACAAATAACACACATCAGCACAATGAATTCAGTAGAAACAAGCTTAAGCTTTCTTGACCGTATCTCAACTGATCAGGGACAACCATTCTGCAAAACAAACACAAAAACATACACAAACCAACAAAGAAACACACTAAAATTACATTAGCAGGTTAGAGTTAGTTAAAACACACTAAATATACAAAACTACATAGCAAAATGCAAAGTTATACACAAATCCTCCCCTGAGGCATATGCCTCCCCTGAGGCCTATGCCTCCCCTTAAACTTTGCAGTTAAGGGTTAAGCATGCCAATATGGACCACAAGGTGTTGAAACCTTGGTCCTTCAAAAGCCTTTGTTAACAGATCTGCCACATTATCATCAGTATGAATTTTGACCACATTTATCAAATTTTTATCATATGCATCTCTTATAAAGTGGTGCCTGATTTCAATATGTTTTGTTCGACTGTGAAAAACTGGATTTTTAACAATGCATATGGTACTTTGATTATCAATAAAAATTGTTGTGTTCATGAAATTATACCCATAATCCAACAACTGATTTTGAATCCAAAGAACCTGTCCACAGCAATTAGCAGCAGCCACATACTCTGCTTCACTAGATGAGGTAGCCACAATAGTTTGTTTCTTGCATTTCCAAGAAATCAATCTCTTTCCAAGGAATTGGCAACCTCCAGTGGTGGACCTCCTATCCAGATTAGCACCAGCATAGTCACTATCACTATATGCTTCCAACTTAAAAGGAGACTCTTTTGGGTACCAAAGACCTAGAAAAGGTTGGCCTTTAAGGTACTTAAAGATCTTCTTAACATCATTGAGATGGGAAGTCAGTGGAGTAACTTGATGTCACGAACAAACACTCACAGCAAAAGTAATACCAGGCCTGGAAGCTGTGAGATACATCAAAGACCCAATCATAGACCTGTACAAATGAACATTCACAGGTGGATCAGCTTCATTATTGGTCTTTGTCTTTGGAGTTTCATAAGGTGTAGTAGCAGTCCTTACACCCTCCATTCCAAACTTCTTCAGGATGTCCCTCACATACTTGTCCTGACTGATAAAGATACCATCAGGTTTCTGCTGAACTTGAAGACCCAAAAAGAAAGTCATCTCTCCCATTGCACTCATCTGAAACTCTCCCTTCATAAGCTCCTCAAACTCCCTGCACCAAGCTTCCTTTGTGGATCCAAAAATAATGTCATCCACATATACTTGCACAAGAATTATGTCAGTGGAATTCTTCTTTAGGAAAAGAGTCTTATCAATTGCACCTCTTCGGTAACCATGCTTCAGCAGAAATGTAGAAAGCCTAGCATACCAGGCTCTGGGTGCCTGATGTAGTCCATAGAGAGCTTTGACTACCTTATAAACATGATTAGGATGATCTGGATCTTCAAATCCTTTAGGTTGAGTGACATATACCTCCTCTTCAATTTCACCATACAAGAAGGCTCCTTTAACATCCATTTGATAGACCATAAATCCCATATAGGATGCATAAGCTAAGAAAATCCGGATAGCCTCAACTCTTGCCACTGGTGCAAACACTTCATCATAATCGATTCCCTCCTCTTGTCTATAACCCTGGGCAACTAGTCTGGCTTTGTTTTTAATGACAACACCTCGAGCATCTCTCTTATTCTTCAGAATCCATTTTGTCCCAATAGCATACTTACCATCAGGTAATGGTACCAATATCCAAACCTGCTGATTTTGAAATTGTTGCATCTCATCCTGCATTGCTTCAAGCCAACTTGAGTCTTCAAGAGCCTGAGTAACACTGGTTGGTTCCACTTGAGAGAGAAAACAAGCAAACAGACAATGTTGATAGTCTGTATGATTGTCTCTCTGCTGATTTGAGACATAAGAGACAAAAGCCACCTGTCCATATTTAGAACGCGCCACAGTACCTCTTGTTCTAACAGGTACATTAGGATCACCAATAATATTAGACTGTGGATGAACATTGTTGATCCTAGTTGTAGTGGTGGTGTTGACATCAATGGAAGAATCAAGATTAGTCACAGTAGGTTCAAAGTCAGTATCATAGGAAGGTGTGTTGAAGATGCCTGCTTTAGGTTGATGATGACCAAGATCTGAAGGTTTTGGAAACCTTGTATAAGGTTCTCCAAGGTCTGTTGACACTCTAGTAGAAATAGGAGTAGTGTCACCATGTCTTTCAGCCGAATTGGAGAGGTGAGGAGAAACATATTCTCTTTCAGCAGAATTGGAGTTTCTGCCGAGTGCTTCATTTGAACTTTCTTCAACATTCCTCTCAGCATCTAAATTGGCTGCATACTCTTGTTTCTTCAGTCTGGCAAGGTCCTCAGCATAATAGAATTCATCTTCACCCACATCAGTATAATCTTTAGAAGTGTCACCTACAAAATTGTTAGGAGAGAAGGAAGGCACTACAATGGGTTATTCATCATCATCAGACCCACTGTCAGAATGAGCTTCCACAGTTTCTGCACTAGTAGTTGGAGATGCTTCAGAATCTGCATTTTGGTTAGCCATATATCTAGCATAACCCAAGTAATCAGTCAAGTAATCAAGATCAAATGACCAAACATGACCCTGCCCTTGAACATTAGGCTTGTCTTCAAGATACCTCAGATTCAATGTCTCCTCAATCTTCTTAGCAGATACATTGTAAACCCTGTATGCCTTACTATGAGCAGAATACCCCACAATATAACCATCATCAGCTTTCTCATCAAATTTGCCCAAAGGATCACTGGTATTCAAAATTGTCACTTGGCAGCCAAACGGTTTAAGGTAATGAATAACAGGAACTTTTCCAAAAAGAAGTTCATATGGTGTTTTAAGATGTGGTCTAGTAATGGACACTCTATTGAGTACATAACAAGCTGTACCAACCGCCTCAGTCCAAAACATGGTAGGAAGTTTAGAGTCTGCTAGCATTGATCTTGCAGCCTCTATTAAGGTTCTATTTTTTCTTTCTGCCACCCCATTTTGTTGAGGGGTTCTTGGAGTGCTATAGTCCCTTTTGATTCCCTTTTACCTGCAGAGTTCTATCAGTATGGCATTTTTGAACTCTGTACCATTGTCACACCTAATTCCTTTCACCTTCTTGTTCAACTGATTCTCAATAAGGGTAATGAAGTCTTTCAATACTTCAGATGTTTCATCTTTGGTCCTTAGAAAGAATACCCAACAAAATTTGCTAAAACCATCAGTGATCACCAGACAAAAATATTTATGATCAATGCTTCTCACTTTAGTTGGACCAAACAGATCCATATGAAGCAGCTGAAGAGGTTCAGAAATAATGGTTACTGCTGTAACAGGAACACCTTTATATGAGGCTCTGTGCTGCTTTCCTTTGTTGCATGCAACACAGTTATGATCATTGGTGAATACTTTGGCAGGAAGACCTTGAACTAGGCCCAGCTTAGAGAGCTGGTTGATGGTCTTGAAATTGACATGGGCCATCCTTCTGTGCCATTTGATGGACTCATCCACAGATGCTTTAGCCACCAAACATGTTAAGTCACCTGCTGGTTGGACATTAGTTAAGTTGAATGTATATAGATTATGACTTCGAGGAACCTTCAGTAGAATTGAAGTATCTTCTGGGAGTTTGAAGTCTTTAGACAGCACAAGACATTCATCCTCTGTGAAGAGTACTTTGTTCTTAGTGTCACATATTTGTGAGACTGAAAACAAATTGAAGTGTTGAAGTTCCTTAACATAGTAAACATTCTCAAAGTCCAGCTGAGGTGTTTTGATGGTCCCTTTTCCAGTAATTCGTCCATCACTTCCTTCAAAGGTTACATTGCCTCCTCCTTCAATGGGTATAAAGTTATGCATCATGTCCCTGTTTCCTGACATACTTCTAGAACAACCACTGTCAACAATTCCAACATCTTTATGCTTAAGGGGATGATCCTGAGAGATTCCCATCAAGGCAATCTGATCATGCCTATCCTCTGTAGTACAGCTTGCAATCAACCCAACATTATCAGGACCATCATTATCAGACTCCTCATGTTGCTTCCAGTCTACATTGCTATCCAGAGTGACCAACGCAGTTGATCCTTTTGAAGTTCCTGCATCCTTCTGATACTGCTGATAAGTAGAGTATCTTGTCTCATCACCAGCTTTCCTGTCTTTGCATTCTCTAGAAAAGTGACCCATCTGTTGGCATGTGAAGCATTTAACCTTCCTTTTATCAAACTTTTCTGGATCGCGTCCTTTGAATCCAAACCTTCTGCCAGCTTTACGCTCAAAGGTCTTGATATCCATGGAAAGCATGGCCACTTGCCACCTCAGCTTCATCTCTTCCATCTCAAGCGGGTCCACTTGATCAAAATCCTCATAGGCCAGATCCTGCTGAGGATCATAATCAGCAAAGAAGGATCCAAGTACATCTTCCATAATGTTGCTTGATTTAGAGTGAGAACTCGATGAAGGAGCAGCATTAGATGAGGATGGATATGGGCTTGGACCATAGCTAGACTTTGGAGTAGAGGCTCCAACAAATGCAGTATGACTAGCAGTAGAAGATGATCGAAAAGGGCTTCTTACATCATGTTTAAGAGCTTTAATTTTGTTATACAGCTCATCAAAGGTCATCATGTCCAAACCACCTTTAGCTTTTAACGCTATGCTTACATGTAGCCAGGATGGAGGTAATGACCTCAGAAACTTAGAGTTACAGTCATCATTATCCGGCTTTGCTTGTAGCTGGTTCAACTGACTTAAGATCTTGTGAAACTTATCATAGCCCTTGTGAATTCCTTCCTCTTCAGAGATTTGAAAGTCCTGAAACTGTTGTCTTAGCATGGACTTCTTCAGTCTCCTAGACTCCTCATTCCCACCGAACTTCGCCTTAATTGCTAACCAAATATCCTTAGCATCTTGCATGAAGTGAAAATCACTCAAGTGATCCTCAGGAATAGCTTGCAGAAGAATAGTTCTGACCTTTGTTTCTCTCTGAACTGCCAGTAACTCTTCAACAGTTTTGGGAGGAACATTCATCATATTACCAGCAGCATCCGTGGTAGTTCTCTTCAAACTGTTCCCTTTCAAAATTACCTGCCATAGATTCCAATCAATGTTGGAAATCCAGTTTTGCATCTTCATAGCCCAAAGATCATATTCCTCCCTTTTAAGGTAAGGAAACTTAGCATTGCTATTAGAGAGACTTAGTTGCTGCAGATGGGTGGAGTTTTGGTTGTTGGTGAGTTCAGTCTCAGCATCTGAACCAGGCATGATGATTTTGTTATGGTTGTATGGGTGTTTTAGAAAAAGCTTGTCCTTAGTATCGTAGAGACTCTCACGAGGCTCTGATACCACTTGTTGAAACAAACAAAGACCTTGATAGATCTTGAGCTCGTGGATCGTTATGTATGCCTATGTAATCACAAGCACAATAAAAGACAATCTCTACTACTAATGTTTATCAGCGGAATATAAACACAAGTAACAAATAACTAAGAACTTCTTGATCCTCTATGGATCTTTATATTAACTAACACTGAATTTTCCAATCGGTACATAACTCTTTCTAATGTGTTCCTTTTATAGACAATGAACCCTAAACAATATCGCTAAACCGTTTCCCAAGAAACGTATAATCATAAAACTAAATAAGATATACACAATCACTTCCTAATAAAGCTCATGTATATCCACACTAAATAAACTAAACACGGAATAAACACATCCGCAGAAACAGACTAATAACTATTATTCTTCAGCAGATTATGTCTTCGGCAGAATCCACTTCACTTCAGTAGAAACACTTCGGCATTAATATCAGCATAATCCAGATTTCACATAATTCCCAACACTAGGCAAAACCTGGCATACGCTGCAAGAGTGTAGCTACGGCGTAACCACTGAGATGGAATTACGCCATACTTGGTGATGCATCCAAAATTCTACTGCAAAGGGTTGGTTACGGCGTAACCAATGAGATGAGTTACGCTGTAACTATAGTCAGATCAGCGTACTGCAGCAACAATCACTCTTCGTTTCCTGCAAAAATGATTAAAAACACAAAACCCAACAGAAATGGAAATAAAATAAGAGAAAGGGATAATTTGGGTTGTCTCCCGAAAGAGCATTTTTCTTTATTTACGAGTCTTTAAGTTAGACTCAGAGCCTCGAGGCTTCATGGTGGCTTTTGGATTTGGCCAACTTCTTCTACTAGTAGGCGGCAATCATTCATCCATTTGATAAAAACTTTTTTTCTTGCCGTATTACCGATGCTACATGTTCTAAATTTTTGAGAGAGCCACTCATTAAACGATATACATGACTTTCCCCAGTCATCATCTTCAGCAATAGGATTACTTGTTGTACTCATGTTTGATCTTTCATCATCAGTTATTGCATCATTAAGACGATAGTTATTGTAATTGTATTTCAGTTGTTTTATTAATCCCTTATTAATTTATGAGTCTCCAAATCTTATCTTGTACCAATCTTTAAATGCTAGATTCCCAATTTTAATATCATGTCGTTCAGCCTCGTGAGGGCATACCCATTCATCCGCCTTTCCCTCACAAAATTCTCGAAAAGGGTTACACGAGGGCCATGCTGTCACTGATTCGTTATCCTTGGTTAATATCGGGTTGCAGTAATGTTTGTTTGGAAATGGAGCTTCCTTAATATCTTGGACCTGGGCAGTCATTTCCTGTTTCTGCTTGCAACTATCAACATTTTCTCTATTATTATTATTAGTACTAGGATTATAACATAAAGGTGGATCGAGTGATTGAACATTAACAACATCTACTTTATTGGAAATTTCTAATTTTAGGTTTAAATGCTCTTTCATACTGAAAGTTATTCGTTCATTATCAGTTCCCAAAGAAATTTATTTTTCAAAAACCTTAATTTGAGCCCGACAAGTGGCCAGGAAAGGTCTTCCAACAATTAAATTGTAAGTCTCTCGTTTTCCCATGTCAATAACCACAAAATCAGTGGGAAAAAGGAATTTTCCAATTTTAAGGAGCACATTATAAACTACTCCCCTTGGTACAACCTTAGAGGAATCAACCATTTCTATCATCATTGTTGTTTCTTTTAGATTGGTAAGTTTTATTTTATCAAACAAAGTGGTAGAAATAAGGTTTACCCCAGCCCCCAAATCAGCTAATGCGGGAATTTTAAGATTACCGATGGTGCATGGAAGAAGAAAACTTTCCTGGTATTGTTGCTTCTCAGGAAGTTGGCTTGGCAGGTCCTCGTCGTCTTCCGATTTATCATCTTCTTTTAGGTAGTTGATCCCGGACAGATCATTGGTGATAGAGGAGGTGCACTGCTCTTTCTTTGGCTTATCTTGCGCAAAAATGGCTTTGCAGGCAATGGCTTTGGCATTATTGGTCTCAAGGTTTTTAGCCAATTGCCCAATTTGTGTTTCGAGGTTTTTAATTGCAACATCTTGGTTTCGCAAGTTCATGTTGGTGTCTTCTTTCACCTTGACCATCCATTCTTTGAGTCTATCTCCCTTTTTTGTAGATTCCTCGATGTGCCTATGCCTTATTTCTTCAAGGTTTGGTCTAGGAGGATTTTTGTTGACTCTTGTGTAGAATCCTGGGGAATTTTCTCGGTATCTGGGCCCGTTACCATTGTATCCGTTGAAAGGGCTCCCACTTCCATATTTTACTTCTTCGATTCTTTTAACTTCCTCGTTGGAGGAACATTCCTTAGAAGGGGGAGCTCCATTTCGTTCCGCTTGAATGGAATGCACATTTTCCTTGAGCTTCTTTATATCTCTTCCGAGACTTTCTAATTTGTTGTTTATTGCTGCAAGGCCTTCCATATTTCCATTCTTGCTTCGGTTGCTCTCTCATTGTGCCATTTGTGAGAGTGGTCAGCCATCTTTTGAATAGTTTCAAAGGCCAATGTTGGAGTCATCCCAGGAATCAGCCCTTGAGATTCGATCATTTGTCTTAAGGAGATGTTCAGACCTTTGTAAAAGACGTTCACCTTTTGTTAGCTGTTGAGGTCGTGAGTAGGGCATTTGTATAATAATTCGTTATACCTTTCCCATGCTTGGTACAACGTTTCATCACCCTCTTGCTTGAAGTTATGGATTTATTCTAATTGTTTAGCAGTCCTGGATGGAGGACAGTATCTCTGATTGAAATACTTTTTTATGATAGGCCAGGTGTTGACTGTTCCGGCAGGTAATCGATCAACCCACCATTAGCAGCTCCAGTAAGAGAAATAAGGAATACCCGTAACATGACAGCATCGTTTGAGACTCTAGGAATTTTGAATAGGCTGACAATGTATTCCACGTTGTCTATATGCTCATGAGCATCATTGGTAATGCTTCCAGAGAAAGGATTTGCACGCAATTCCCTCATAAATTGATGTTTGATTTTGAATAGAGCATCTTCTGCGATGGCTGGCCTAACAATCCCCGGTCCTTGTTCATCTCTTGTTAACGCCAAATATTCATCGAGAGTGAGGTTATCAATGTTAACAACTTCCATGGTACCTGAAAACTTGAATAGTGATCGTGAGAATTTGAGAAATTTTAAAACAAAACAAAAATGAAAGACTTAATAGCAATCCTAATATAACTCCCGGCACTGGCGCCAAAAAACTTGATGCAGGTTTTACTGACCAGGTTTTGATATTTATAAAGTCTCGTTATACCTATGGTCTACCCTAATGCACTAACGGGCAGTGTACCCGGTCGTGTGTAGTGTAGTATTCGGTAAAACCGAGGTCGTCCCAAGAGCTATGTGTGTTGGATTATTACTAAGTCTAGATGTCACAGATTTTAATATGATTTAATTAATTAACTAATAATGAAGATTAAAGGCAAAGGTTGTGATCAATAAAGGAGAGTGGTGCTAACCTAGTTATTCATCCTAGCTAGTAATGTCTACGTCTAATTACTTCCAATTACTTCAGGTGGGGTCAAAGTCGAGAGGACAGCATTTGGTCAATTCGTCCTAACCTATCAGCAAAGATGCCACCACTGGAGAAGTCAGGTGTCCCCTCATAAGTCCAGTTGTTCCTGATCCTCTAAGCCGAGTCATTAAGTACCGCTACATGCTTGACTTATAATAGTGAGTGCCCAGGCGTTAGCAACTTAAACACTCACCCCCTAATTCTTAAGTTCATCCAAATGGTAGGTGATCAGTTGGTCAAATCGCACAAGTAGAAAGGGTCGTCAGTTGGTCATATCTTACCCTTCCCGTCTCAGTCTACTCACTTAGGGTCAGTTGGTCATATCTCCTAAGCAACTAGCCTCTACCGCCATTCAAAACTACCGAAACAAGGGTAGCTACCAATAAACTATGCATGCATACACTTAGAAATAATTATACGGAAGTAATGTAAACATAAACAAAACAATTAAGGAATCATAACTAGGCCAACACCAGGAGGTGCTTAGCCGCTCATATTAACCATACAAATCAATTCAATAATTAATGTTATGAAATACATGAATCGAAAGTAAAGAAAAGATAAAATGCTAATGCTTAACGTAAGGGAGTGATTTCTCCCTTGAAGATAGCTCCGTATGCTCATCTAGACCTGCCTTTGGCTTCTTCCCACGTTCTTTGGTTGTGATGTGTGGAATGGGATGCTTTGAAATGCTGGAAATCGTGGGGTATTTATAGGCCAGATCTGGGTTACGGCGTAACTAATAGAATAGTTACGCCGTAATCCTCTATTTCTTCGTAAATTGCACTAGATCTGCTGGTAACCTTAGAAGTGGTTACGCCGTATCTTCAATAATTCTTGGTTACGCCGTAGTTTATGCACGAGTTACGGCGTAGTTATCAACGGCGCGAATCCTCATTTGACCTAATATAGTAACGTCGTAATCTTTTGGGAGAGTTACGCCGTAATCTTATGATAAGTTGGCTTTCTGAGTCATGCTTTAGTTACGGCATAATGTGAGAGATGAGTTACGCCGTAACTTCTTCAAAATGAGCATACTATGACAAATCTTTAATAATTCTCCAATTCCGCGTCTCTTTAGCTCCAATGCTCGTAATTTACCTGAAAATGAAATATAATGGAAAACAAGCGTAAATCCATATAAATGATATAAATTACAAGCATTATCGGGGTAAATTGACACTTAATATTTAGGATAATTTGATGTTATCAACTGGTATGGAATCAAAAGAACACCTTGTGAGTACTTTAAAAGGAACAGGGGAGGGTGTAGAGGATTCTGGTAATACAATGGAAGCAAAGGAGGATGGGTATCTCAAGACATGTAATGTACCACAAGATCCGCTCGTGAGTGATTCAATGGAAGCTAACGAGGTTGGTCCTACCCCTATTGTTGAGAAAATTAGGGAGTTTGAAAGGCTTCTTATTGATGGGAAAGCTACTTTTGTTGATGATAATGGTAATCTTATTAAAAAGGTTGATTATCAAGGTTATAATAAGGATTTCCCGTCTACTTCTTTTATTAAAAGGGTTAGCCCACTCACTAAGGTGGGAGAGATTGTGGATTCTGATAGTGAAGAAGAGGAGGTTGTGAACACCTTTGATGAGTCGAGTAATCTATTTGGTGGTGGTCATGATCGTGAAGATGATTATGATGACTATGATTGTGATAACTATGCGGATCAGGTTTATGATCTTCCAGGAAATTTGGATGCCTATTATGACACGTATGGTATCAAGCTCCAAGGCCTTGGTAGGAAGTAATTTTATCTCCATAGGAGTCTAATGTTATCTTTGAGTAGTTGTTTATTTTCTTATATAGATAATATGAAGTATCTTGTTATGTAAGCTTTTCGCCTATGTAACGGGTTGAGATATGGGATTCACCCATATCCTTTGTACTTAAACATTTTTTGGAGTAATATATTTACCGGGTCTTTGACCTTTTACCCAAAAAACCTTAAAGAATATGAGTACATATAGCAAACGTTCATAAAGTGTTTCAATATGCCCATTGTGATGTGTTGTCAGTTATGTAGTTTGAAGTTTACATCTCAAAACGAAACATTAAAAAAAATCATTACTATTTTGCAGCCTAAACCCTCTATTTAAAAGCCTTTTGTGTAACTTATAGATGATATTGAACATATGCATTGATTATGGCTTATGTCCTATGCACTCCTTATCAGTTACAAACTTATAACTACATCATATATCGGTTAAATTTTGAATTAACTTTCTACCGTCTAGGTAATACCGGAACATGTCATATTTATTTTACATGCGATGTGGCCATGTTAACTCAACCGAACTATAATTACAGAAGGTGGGATGTCTTCATTATGTTGTTGCAATATAATGTCAATCGGGATGGGTGTACGTATAGGTTGAAATTTCGCAAGAAAAGTGATGCTTACATTTATTATCCAATTTATATTATGTGTTTTTTTTTGTTTCATGTCAAATCAATCAATATGATTCTTATTGTTGTTGTTGTTCAATACAGTATAATATATGGTTGCATAATCACCCGCGTTCAAGAAGGAACTAGAGGTCTCTCGGTGTTACGGGTCCGACATAGTTTGTTTCATAATGCTAATTTTTGTAAATGACATCGAATTTTCTTATATATACCCGATCTCAATGCATTGTGCTTTTAGTTATTGCTTATTTAGTCCATCAATAGGTAAAATGATTTTTTTTCTCACTAAACTTAATTATTTTAACTGAAAATCGTACATTTTTTTCTTTCTTTTTACAACAACTAAAAAATATTTGTACACCCTGTCACTTTTAGCTCCGTGGTTCCATTCTTGCCCACGTTACATTATTTATTAATACTTGAATGTAATTTACGAGCGTATTACCAAACATTAGAATAATTCACTACGTTAAGTTGGTATATATAAATTGTAATTTTTGGTAACTTTCAATGAAATCAATTGGTTTTGAAAAGATTTACCCACAGACTGCTTCAAACTCATTGATATACTCATATACAGGGTAATTACCCACAGATTATCCACGAGTTACAAGTTTCGTAGATCGGCAGAAAAGTAGAACTTGTTGGGTTTTACTAATCATAAAAATTATACAAAATATGTAAACATCATCAAAGCATGCAGCGGAAGTAATATGAATAATACTTGTAAATTAATTAACCGAATTAAAAGAACATGCGTATCTTTTAGCGAATCAAGAACACACGATATAAAGAAAAATGAACAAACCCTAAACCCTAAAATTAGGGTTTATAAATTTCGTCTCCTTTTAGTCGAATACCAAGATTACCCACAAACACAAACATATTTGTTCTTCATTCTTGTACACATGTACTAATATCGAATTAATGTGAAAAGCTAGGTTCTTGAATCACAAATAAACCAAACACTTATATCTTGTAGTTGGAAAATCGAATCCCTTGGTTTAGGGATGGAGTACGATCGGCCAAACACAAGAGGAGAGGAGAGGAGAAGAAGTTAGGGTTCTGTGGTGATCCAAGACTAGATATAATGAATACAAGGGGTTTGTATTTATACTAATCTAAACTTGATGACCAAGTTAGGGCACCCCTTGGGCTTGGGAACCCATGACCAGCCATAGAGAACCCAAAGGGGTTCTAGATCCTTCCCATCTACTAGTTTTATCTTTAGTCCTTTAATGTTACATTTAACGACCGTTAGTCCAAACTAGTTAAATATTAACATTCGTTAAGTGTTTATTTCGTGACTAAATAGTTAATAATAACATTAATATATTAATTATTGTAAACATTAATTCTCATACGTAATGTGTGCAATCCCGAAGTCTCGAGTTCGAATCCAGTCATACGTACATTTAAAATATCCACAAAACTTTGAGAACTACACACGCTTTAAATGATTATATTGAGGGTACATTTGTAAGGAACGAACAAGTGAATTGTGTCTCACCTCTTCATCTCTAATAATTGAGAATGAAAGCTTTAAATCCTAATCCCTAGTGAACAAATTCAGGAGATAAATAAGGATTTATACTTAGTCGACTAAACTTTTGATTTAAGCTAGCTACCAATTACCCTTCTATAGGATCTGCTATGCCTTGCTTTGCAAGGGCAAGCAACCACCAATCCAAACACGTACCTACTCGGCTAATATTAAGCTAAACAAACACATAAGCCCCAATATATTTGTAATGCATACTAATATATAACAGCGCAAGTGAGCCTTCTCTTCACTGGCTTGAAATGAATGTGTGGATCGCCAACAAAGCTCGGCAGTACTGTCCAAGAAACCCCGCCTCCCAACATCTCCGTCAAAAACTCTCGCTTAACCCCGCTGCAACTCCCTTTTCTCTAAGGGTTAATATACTGTCATAACAAGACCGTTTACCTCTTATATTTATATAAGAATTATGAATTTCCTAACATAAAAATATAAATATTCTATGATGATTTAGACCATAAGCGGTTTTTCCGTTTCAATTGTTCTTCATGTGTTTTGGTCCTTTGTTGGCTATTGTAGTTAAGTTGTTAACGTTATATTGATGTCCCATGACAAAATATGTATCAACAAAATACGAGAAAGGAATATTTGACGGTTGTTTGCTAGAGATAAGAAGGCTAATTAAACCGCCTACAACCCAATCTAATATCATTATTAAAAAAAATCGTTCAATCTACACACATTTATTTTCACACTTTTAAATGTACAAACTTTGGTTATTTATTACTCCCTCCGTCTCATATTTATTGTCCATATTTCCTTTTATGGATGTCTCAAATTAATTGTCCACTTACCTATTTTAGTAAGAAAAAGAGAATATAATGAGGGAATATTTCATTTAAGTGGTTGAGAGTTATAATGGTCCCACTTTTATTAATATTTGTGCTTCTTGTCTAGTGACAATAAATTTGAGACGGAGGGAGTAACATTTAGTGATGCGTAACTTTTGTTTACATTGGTAATTGTGAAAATGTTTTGTTAAGCAGTAGGTTTTCCACATATATGAATATATAAAATAAATCTCACACTTTTAATGCGCTTCACGCTCTTAAGTGTGAAAATTAATTGTAACACACAATTTCTCCACAAGTATGGAGAGTTTTGATGTTATAATTGACTTTCACACACACACACACACACACACACACATATATATATATATATATATATATATATATATATATATATATATAGAATCTAGATCAAATAAGATCAAGCTTAAAGTTGTTAAAATGAGATCGAACTAAAATTTGACAAGAGATACTCTCCTTACAATAAAAATAATTTTTTTATTTATTACAACTAAAAATGTTAAAGTTTCGATAGATTTCTTTTTAAAATTTACGAAACCTAGGTGATACACTTTGATTAGAAGTTTAATGTGTATCAGGTTTTTGTATGTGTATCAGGTTTTGTAATATTTATTAGTGTAATGTGTATCAGGTGTATCACTAATCCAAACTCATGTATCATTTGGTTATTAGTTGCTAAAATGTTAATTTGTATTAAAATATTATTTTTTTTGTGTATGATTGCTAAAATTGTTATTTATAAATGTTTTAGTGGTTTTTTAGATTTGATCTTATTTTTACAACTTTAAGCTTGATCTCACATTAACCCTCCCCTATATATATATATATATATATATATATATAAGTGTGAACATTTCTTAGATTTATCTACATTTAAAATTGTGAATTTTTTTTTATACAATTATAAGTATGAAAGACATATTGTTTTACATATTTTTCCACATTAGTAAGTGTTAGTGAACGAATAAATTTTTACACACTTTTTAAAAGTGTGAACATAAAAGTTTGTCGATTGTACAACTTTTTTGTAGTGCATGTAAACAATTGGATTTTCCCATGCCCTAAAACCTTACTTCCGTCATAACAGCATTCTAAAACCCAGGTTTAACCGGTTTAACTTGGAATCAGTTAGGAAAATAGAAGCCGGTTTTGAAAGGAAAAAAAAGCTCATTGAATTGCCGATTGGACCATGAATCACTAGCTCAGCAGGACTGTTAAAAATCATTTCTAAAGGATCGGTTATTAAATGGGAGCATATAAGACGTATTAATGCATCAACTACCAATTAACGAGTTAAACAAGATTCAGAAAATAAGAAAAATAATAAATTGTTGACCCAAAATTTTTAAAGGGTGGTTGTATTTTCTTGAATAGAAAGAACGAGATGAGCAAAGGACATATCCCACAAACATATCGAATAATCTCTCAATCTCATAATAAGTGTCTACGTTATTATTTTAGGATGTTTCAAAATACGTATTCACTTATCAGGTTTTAGTGAAAAGAGATAATATTTGATTGATATATAAAGTGTTTAGGACATTCTAAATATATAAGTCTTAAAATTTTTAAGACCAAAAACATTTCTAATAAAAGTTACCCTCTAAACTTGTAACTAAAAGTACAATTAATATAGCACTTGTTACAAAACAATAATGCATAAATCATCTAACTTGTAACATTCGTGTATATTAATTTCAGAATTAATGAAATCATTAAAATACTCCATCACTCAAAAGTACAATTAATATATCAAATGGTACAAAATAATAATACATAAATAATCTAATTTTTCTTTTTCATTTTAACACTCACTAATGAAATTTACAAATCATTAATAATATAATTAAAATACCATGTCACTCAAAAGTACAATTAATATATCAAATGGTACAAAACAATAATGCATAAATCATTTTATCATTTATATCTTTCAAACACCCACTAAATAATGATACTATTGAAATAATTTTCACTCAAAAGTACACTTAACATATTATATGGTATAATACAATAAGGCATTAATAATTTTATATTATATTTCTTTTTTAAAACACCCACTAAATAAAATTTACAAATCATTAAGCGGATCATAGAAACCAATTTTTATGTAGTCAGAATCCCTGACACCACCTTTTTCGACCACGCAACAGACCACCATTTACCACTACAGCTTAACAATATAGATACCACTAGATGGTCCTAAAACCACTATTTTAAAACACCTTGTATATTTAAACGAAATATAATATTACACGTCCTAAACGAATAGCTATATCATTGACTATCGTTTTCGTATCGTTGTTGCATCGTGATGCAAGTCCTTCATTTTTTAAAGCAACACTATGCGGTAAAGTTGTTCCATTAAGTTATTGCCATGTGTTAAGTTAGCATCATGAAAAACATATAATCGTGTAGGCACTCTGCTATAAAAGTTTTTTATTATGTTACTAAATAAGTAAGTAAGAAAACAAACTAAATTCTAATTAATAACCTCTGTTGGACATTTTTTTTTCCCTTCTTTAAAAGTAATGCATTGGAAAAGCCTTTCTATCGCCAAAAAATATAATCACACGGGTACCCGCCGCCGCAACGCGCAGGTACCCGGCTAGTATTTGATTGATGCATAGTCTAATTAGTGAAATTTCTTCTTTGTACGTGATAAAATTAAATACTTATTATGAGCCGAAAAGACTAATGTATTTATTATGAGTACTTGTTTTCCTCCCAACGCACAACATTAAATGTTTACTTCTAACAATAACAATTCCAAAATATATGTGAAGACAAATTTGCATTATAATTAGACTCTTTGCCCCTTGAATCATCTTTGCTAAAATTATCTACTAAGAAAAAAAAATGGTGTCATCTGAGGAGCACAACTCTATTTACGACATCAAAATTTCCACAGTTTCGGCCGGGTTTATATCCGGACACAATGCGTGTCAAGAGCTAACGGATATGGACCTTGCCATGAAGCTTCACTACCTCCGGTTTGTGTACTACTTCACAACACCGGCATTTGAGGGCTTGAACATTATAAACATTAAAGCAACTATGTTCAATTGGTTAAACTATGCCTACATCCCATGTGGTCGGCTAAGGAGGTCAGACTCAGGTCGACCTTACATCAAATGCAATGATAGTGGGGTGAGAATCATCGAGGCTAAGTGTCGTGTGAGTCTTGATGCATGGCTTGAATCTAAAGATGATTCGCGACACAAGCTTCTTGTTCCTAACCAGGTTCTTGGCCCGGATTTGTTCTTCTCGCCATTGGTTATGATTCAGGTTTGCTTAATTGCTAGTCTCCGCTTTTAACTCTCTAAATATAAACAAGGTTTGACGAGTCTTTGACTCAGATGTACATGACCTACCCGGGTATCATATCCCGTGGCCTCTAATCTTTTCTCTTTTCTGATGAGGATTGAACCTGACACCTCTTAGGCCGATGCTAATGGTAACCATAAATATTGTGGTCATCCCCTGCCACATCAGTGCCACGTCAGCTTTCTCTCTCCAAGACTACACCCAACCACAACCTTCTAATAAGGCGAGCGCAATCACAACAAAAAATATACCCTACAAAAACTAATAAAAAACACACTCACACACACAAAGGAAAATGAAAGTTGTGGTTGACTCACAAAGCAAAACAATTGAAAGATTAGGGGGACCAGTCATCAATCCGATTGACCTAATGAGGATATTGTCGTCACCAATTCGGTTGGAGGTCAACCAACCGAACCATTAGCATTAGCCTTATGAGGATATCAAGTTGCCTAACCACCATGCTACCTTGGTGGTCCTATCTTTAAATACTATAACCTAATTAGTTCAGTGGTGCTATCTATTTCCAGCACCTGTTGGATGTGTTAAGATTTACCAAATATATCCATTATTAGAAAGGTCTTTAATATGTTGTCATTACGTACTATATATAGAGATGATGTTATTCCTTGAACCGAATTGTTTGTTTGTTTTATCATTTTGAAAGTTGTTATATATTTTTTCTTAAAAAAACCAGATGCTCTCAACTTTGTATCAGTATTATCTAGAAATACTGAATCATAGTGACCATCAACAACTAACCATAAACTTATTAAATAACTAAAAGTTATAAAACATAATCCAAAATTAGTGAAAAGTGACTTTTATATTAAGTGGAGGTCCTTGGTTTAACTCTTGCTTTCCATTTAGTTAAGAGATGGAAAGCGACATGTATATTAAGTTGCAGGTCCGTGATTTAACTCTTGCTTTCCACTTAGGTATGAGATATTGTGTATTTTAAAATATTTTTCTTAGTAACAACAATTTTTAAGACTCTTATGCAACTTACCTCATAAATATTTTTAGTAAAACTTGAACCCCAAAACTCTAAATTGATGCGCACTTAGGTACCGGCCATTAGAATAAAAGTTTTGAGCTCCTATAATGTAAGTGAATTATTACCAAAAAGAAAATGAGATTATAACTACAAATCTATTAACTTTGTTTGCATTGATCAATTATTTTTCTCGCAATCAAATGTATGGACTTCATAATAAAATCAGATAGTTTGCAATGATATAACAAATTAACCCTTAAGCCTTCTAAAAGGTTAACGGTCTCTAAATGTATCGTAGTTGTCATGAATTCTTTTATAAGTATCGAACAAATTTTTTTGCTACTCTATATACTAAACTTAATTTTATTGTATTTTTTGTGTACTTAATGACTATTTTGCCGCTCATTTTTTTTGCTACTTTATCGTACCTTTTTGTTATACCTTTTTTCAATCTTTCAAATTTTCACTTTGTTCTTTTATGCAAGTAGAGTCACATTGAATGAAAACTAAAGATTGTGTGCGCATGTGCAGTTAACTGATTTTAAATGTGGTGGCAAATCGGTTGGCATGACTTGGTCTCATGTGCTTGGAGATGCATTTTCAGCTGTGGGCTTCATGAACCTTTGGTCCCAAGTTTTCGGAGGCCATCACCCGGCCCGACCACTAACTATGGCCCAACAACAAGCCCAAGCCCATGATACTCAAAGCCCAAACCCAAGCCCAAATCCTCTTTCCGTGAAACGGGTTGGCCCGGTTGGAGATCTTTGGTCTACTTCTGACAGCTCCGAAATGGAAACATTTTCCTTACATATATCGACTTCCGAGTTGACTCAGTTGCAAGCAAAGATATCTCAAGAGAAAGTTGATGAGCAAATTCCTGTGTTCGAGTGTATTTGTGTTGTAATTTGGCGAAGTCTAGCAAAATGTAGAGATGAGTCCGGACCAAAGATCGTAACCATATGCAAAAATGACTTGAAAAACCGAACTCAAGAAATCATCACAAATGAAAGCCAAGCCATTAGAGTGGTCAAAACAAACATTTCCGCGAAAAACTATGAGCCATTTGAACTAGGGTCCCTAATTATGGACAATGCAGATGATGAACGAGTGAAGATTAAAGAAGCAATGGGAAATGATAAAGAGCTTCCAGATTTTCTCATTTACGGGGCGAATTTGACCTTTGTGGATTTGAGTGAGGCCTCATTTTATGACATGGAAATTAGAGGACTAAAACCTATCTACGTAAGTTGCGTTATTGATAATATTGGTGATGAAGGTGTCGTTATGGTTCTTCCAACACCAAAAGGTTGCTCTGATGGAAGGATAGTAAGCATAACATTGCCTCAAAATCAAGTAATGAAGTTTAAATCAACTCTTAAAGAAGATTGGTGTACTGGATGAACACATGTACAATTACATGTCGTTGCTCCAATGCATCTATAGATTGTTCCGCTCAGTGGTTGTCCTTAGTGATATTGCGTTTGTTTGTTTTGAAGGTCGGGTTTTTACACTTGGTGTCATGGATACACATTCTAAAATCCTTGTTTGGTTAATTTGTAGTTTCAAGTTTTAGGGTCGGTAAGGCAAGTTTAGAGTCGTTTAGGTTCGTATTGAAATGTCAGTGTCGATGCAGTCCTAGTAGCCCGTTATTTTTATTTCTATTAAAGGCTGTGGAAACATGTCTTGTATGATTGAAAAAACGTTTATTAATATTGCAATACTAGGACCTATATGATTGACTGCATTTGGTTATATATATTGTTCAGTTAAAAACGTTCATTAATATTGCAATACTATGGAATCTCAATTAAAAATATTCTCGGGCGAAAAGAAATTTAAGAAAGAAAATGAGGTTGCCCTTACGGTTCCATAGCAAAAAAAAAAAATAATAATAATAAAATAAAAAAATAAAATAAAATATGAAGCCTCAAATTTTAGCAACTTGAATCCAACATAACTAGTTATATTTCTGCATATAACCCTTGTCCGATATATTTTTTATTAGCTTTGTTCCTGTCGTATTTTTAACGGCATTTATAATAAGAAGTTAGGTGAGCAATTACAACAAAGAAGATAGAGTATTACATGCATTACCAAACCAAATCAAATTACAAGAGACTTTATTACTTTCCTATAATCCAAAGAAGTAATTCCTAAGCTTAGAAATAATAGGAACATGAACAGCTAGAAGAAGCTTTGTTCCTATCTTAACACGAAAAATTAATGAGTTTTGTTTTAATTATTAGGGTTTATATGTTTTTCTTGGCCCATTTTTGAGATTATGGGGTGGTTGCGCAATACTCCGCTATTAATTACTGAATCTGATTTGATATGTACTCCTACTCTTGAGTAAGAACATGTTGCATTAAGTAAAAAACTACAGTATGTGGTTAGGTTTGTTTTGAATTTTCTATGAAATGGTTTGTTAATGGCAAGTTATTAAAAGAGGTAGTTCTTGTCATAAAAGCTCGGAACTGGTTGAATTTTCTATGAAATATATGGTTTGTTAATTAAAGTAGAACATATCGATAGTAGTGTTTGCAGTGCTGTAGCTTAGATTCTAGAGGCCCGATGCAAAAACTTATGTCGTAACTGAATATGATGGTCAAATATATATCATATCAACTATTGAAACAAAAAACATGATTTTTAACAATGTAGCTTTAATTCTTACAAATATAGATAACATAAAATCATATGTCATTGACATTTTCTTGTCGGAATTAAATTTTGAGGCCCATGATATTCAAAGAGATATACGTTTTGAGGCCCTTTAAATTTTAATGGAGTGTGCAATTGCACTCCCCCGCACACCATTATATACGGTTCTGAGCATTTGATTATGAAATTATTACAAAAAACTCTGTTAAGAAGCAATAACTGAATATGAATGATAATTTACAAACATCAGTTGATATGAATGGATATTGGAAGTGAAAGGTTATGTATATATTTTAATATGCGTATGTCCAGATTCGAACTCGAGACTTCGGGATTGCACACATTACGTATGAGAATCAATGTTTATATATAATTAATATATAAGTGTTATATTTAATTATTATTCACAAATAAACAATTAACGAGAGTTATTATTTAACGGTGTTTGCCTAACGGTCGTAAATATAAAGTTAAGGGACTAGAGATGAAAATAGAAGTCGGGAATGTTTTAGAACCACTTTGGGTTGGATGGCCGGTCGTGGATGGGCTTTCATAACCCATTCATGCCCTAACTTGGTCATCAAGTTTATATTAGTATAAATACAAACCCCTTGTATTCATTATATCTTATCTTGGATAATCAAAGAACCCTAACTTCTTCTCCTCTCCTCCCCGTGTGGTTTGGCCGATCGTCCCACATCCCTTACCCCCAGGGATTTGATTTTCCATTGCTTAAGAACACGTGTTTGGTTGTTTGTGATTCAAGAACCTAGCTTTTCTCATCGATTCGCTACTAATACGTGTGTACAAGAACGAAGAGCAAATACACTTGTGTTTACATATCTTGGGTATTCGACTTTTGGTGTAGTCGAATTTGTTAAACCCTAATTTATTAGGGTTTAGGGTTTCTTGGTTCTTGATCTTAATTTGGGGCTTTCATAAACCCTAATTGCATTGATTGATAAAAGGTACGCATATACTTTTAATTCGGTTAATTAATTTACAAGTATTATTCTTATTACTTCCACTGAATGCTTTGATGATATTTATGTGTTTTCTATAATTGTTATGATTAGCAAAACCCAATAGTGGCATCATGAGCCGTTAATACTATGTAAGTACATACCGAAACACATAAATTGAACCTTTGTGATTATTACATGCTTTTATGGTTTCTAGGGTTTTGAAAATTGAAACCCTAATTTTTTTAATTTATAGGTCGAATACCCTTTTATTTTTTAATTAGGTTTTATTTTTTGTAAAACTTGTAAAAACCCTAGGATTGCATGTATAAATAGTTTTATGTGGATATTTTAAATAATGGTTATGTGCCATGATAGCATGCGGATTTTGGGATTATAATTATTATGAGAAATCTATGGTGGAACATGCATGTTTTGCTATGGATTATTGTTTATTGATTGTTTTTATTAATTGCTAAATAAAATTCACATGTAATTAGTTTGATAGTTATAAAATTGGGGAATACCTCAAAATATCTAATAATAACTCGTTATGTGCAATATGGTATATTTTTAACTAAGGCTTACACAATCGACTTGTCGATGTATGTGGCTCATTTACCTTAGTAGGTGAAAGCCCTAGTTAATATATGCATGATTTTTACACCTAAAATTGATTATTAGGTTTTTATCGAACAAATTATGCATGTGGCTATTTGTTTTACATATGTTAATTGTTATGATATATGTACATTATTTGAGTTGATTAATTGATACTTTTGTTTATAAAATTGTTTGACATGTTTGTAAGCAAACGGGTATTTTTTATGAAAAGAAAAGTTAACCGGACTAAATAATGGTGAAATTTGATTTTTTTTTTTTTTTTTTTTTTTTTTGAAGAGTTAAAATTTTCATAAGTTTAATTGAGTGATGAGTTTTCGTACAAATAGTGAGAACGGCGCATCCAATTTTGAAAAACTATAAGAGGGGTATAGGGAGGGGAGCGCATTAAATTGTGACCCGAAAGAAGGAGGTTAATTGCTTCGCGCTGACCAAATTCTCCGCTTCTTTGTGCGTCAAATTGGAGTTACCAAGTAGGCTATTTTATGTACAAAATCATCTTAAGGGCGAATTAGCTTTAATTCCATGCACCACGTTGTGGTAATTATCAGAAACACTAAGTCTTTGGACTTATGCAAAAGTACGATATAATAGACGATAATTTAAGGTAAATTCTTTGATTGGTGAACCCAATACCTCAATCAAAACTTTGTTAATTTAATCTTTGTGAATTTTTCAATAAAAAGGATTTTATTAAAACTATTGATACAAAGTTGTATGCATGCTTCTTCGTACATATTTTGATTACACATCAAATTTGTACTCTTAAAATTTAAGTTTATGCCATCTAATGATAAGAAACACTTGAAGTTGTAATTTATGTTATGTGAGAACTTAGCTAGATTGCAATGACAAGGTAAATCTCTATGTTTTGTGAGACCTCAACTAGAATAAATTTGCAGTTTTTAAATTAGACAACTTAATTAAGTTAGTTAGTGAGATCTATGACTTAAGGTATAAGATGGGGTGAAACATGCTTACATTTGCATAAAGGTTTGGCAAATTGTAATCCCATACTTAGGAATTGAAAATTGTTTGTCAATTATTGTTCGACAATTACCATGTTGAATACTTTCATCACTAGCAGATCAATTGATGTGGTAGAACTATGGCAATTTGGGTCTTAGTTTCAAGAAAAATTCTATGGTTAATATGAATATTTACTAAGGGTATTTAATTTTCTTGATAGATTTAATTATCGAAAATACTAAAATTGATTTTTGTTAATTCTTTTGATTGTAGTAATGCAACATTAAATTGTAAACGTGATTTGGGCTTTGGTAAATTGACCTAGTTCTGTTTTCAAACAAATGTTTGATCAAGAAAAATTTACTAAAAAGACAAACTTAGTCTCTTTTCCTTGGAAGAAGAGTGCGACTCAATCCTTTTTCTTTTCATGATTGAGAAAGGTATGTTAGGAACATTAGAATTGTCTAAATTCTAATATAACTCATAGCAACTTTAATAGTTAAGAAATTGCACACCTTGTTTTCCTTAAGAGATTTCATTGCCCTTTGAATTCTTATATGACATTTTGGTCAATTAGAAAACATGTTTGACGTTTTATGAGTTATTAAATTAGAAGCTAGACTAATTACCGCAAAATTGGTAAAAGAAAAACTAGTATATTTTATCTAGTTGTTTTGCTTTGACCAATTAAAGGTGCTACACACCATTATGGGGATGGTAGACCTATTAAGGAAGAAATTGCATGCTCAAATTTTCAAGTTAATAGCATTTGATGGATGACCCATCATCTACAGAGTAGAATACACTCTTTTAGTACCTAAGTAATTGTTACGAATGGTTTTGCAAAGGAGTAACAACGTAATACCATGTTATTTTCACTGATTAATGAAACACTTATAATGTTGTCAAATCTAGTGGGAGTATTGTGGTGTATTATTGAATAAGATATTATTGTAACGTTGTCTAATTCATCACATTCCATTCTAAAATGGTGTCTTATTAATCTTCTAGGTTTGATTATTTATATATTTTCTTGAAATAATACATTACTTTCAAATATGTAGACATTTATATTCTCAATGATAGTCATGAACGTTTCCTTAATAATTAAGTGGTCCTACATCCACTTGTAATGCTTATATATCTATGACAATGTCATATTGCTCACACAAACAAACGAATGTCATGGTGTTTATCTACTATATGATGTTGTTCTAGGCACAAGTGGGAGAAGTATTTATTGTGTGCAAAGGAACAACACATACAAATATGATTAATGGATTCTCTTGATCGTGAGATAAGAGATTAACATTCTAATAAGATTGTCTTGTTTAAAGAACATGTGTCAAGATTATAACATAGACTACTTTTATGTCTTATGTCATTCATATTATAGAAACACTTGAAGTTACATTTTAGGTTAAGTGAGATCTTGGCTTGATTGTAATCTCAAGGTAAATCTCCACTTATCGTGGGATCGGGCGTGGATGCTTTTGCAGTTTCTTAAGTTGGACACTTCAAGGGATGACATAATTAAAATAAAGTAATATAATGCTACTTTAAATATTTGTGTATTCTTGGAATGACATAAATAGTGTATTAACTTGAAAATTAATTGATTGAAACCAAGACGTGGTGTTCATAATTACTTTAAATTATACATGGTTATGTGTTTCTGTGTAAACTCACAAACATGAAGTCTTTTAAAGATTTATAATATAAACTAAGACATTATAACTGTTATGTCTTTTTGACTTGGTCAAAGAATACTTATGTTATAAAACATGCAATTGGCTTGAATATTCTATTATACAATTAAGTTGACTTAGTTGGTAAATAGGTATGCCAAAAGAAATAAGTTTATCTTACATATTGTTAGATTGTCGATCTTACAATATTAATTCCAATGAAATACTGTATGTATATAGTATGTTCAGTTAGAAGAATCAAACTTTTCTCATATTATTTGATTCAAGATAACTATATCCTCTTTTCTTTCAAAAGTTATCAAAGTTAGAAAATTGAGTATTGATTGGATATACTTAATAAAACTCAAACCTAGAAGATTAATAAGACACCATTTTATAATGGAATGTGATGAATCACATTGAGTCTTATATTAAAGTTATGATTTGTTAAAACTACTAATGAAGTAGGTTATTAACGAACAAGATTTACGAACTGTCAATGTGTTTTATAATAGCCCAAAAGAAAACAATTTAGTGTTGTTCTAATTGATAAAGTATTTATAGATAGTCTTCAAATTACAAAAGCAAGTGGAGTTTTGTTTAGATCTTGTAGAGATTAAATTACAATTACAAAACACACAATCTTCTAAAACGCACTAGTGAATAACATGATGAGGCTAAACATGTAAATGATAGACCTCAAGATGATAGAATTCTCATTCATAGATCCGCAAGGACATCTCAGATATTTGATATGATGAGAAATATGAATTACAGGATCATGGTAAACCTTTTAATCATAATGATATATTACCTAATATTGAATTGTGGTAAATTATTCATACTATGAATGTTAAGATGCTGTCAATAAAGATAATCAACTTTGGAACTTGGTTTATCTTAATGAAAATGAGTTTTTTCAAAGGGAATGAAAGCCCTAGTGGTTTAAATCCTTGTGTAGAAATTACATGGACAATAATGTATACATATTTAATACATGTGACAAGACTGTTAATCACACTTAAGCAATTAATTTTGATTAAATATTATTTCCTTGACACATTAAATATATAATGATTATAATTGTCATACTTATTTTCATTGATAAAAAAATAACAATGGAATATTAAAACTCTTTCTTGTGTGATTGCTTTTGCGAGGATGATAAGTAATACAAAGGAGTTTTGTGAATTCATATAATCTTTGGAAATGTACAAACTGCAAGAATCCATGAATGAATATATGCATACATCTAGGAGATGATTCTTATGTTTAACTATTAAATCCAAGTTTTGGTTTAAAATTAAAATAAGATAATTTCTAAGTATTCCTGAAAGCTAGTGGGAGTATAATGTTTCTTTTCTTTAAATCTTATATGTTATGGGAAGTACCATTCCATCTAAGCTAAATGTTAAGTTTTAGTTTGGAATGGATTTTCACTTGAAAGATTTAGAAAATAAGACATACAACCTTGGAGTATATGTTTATTGTTAGTAAACATATGCGGTATTAAATAAATGAGTCTGATATAGAACATGATATATTATTTGGAAAATGGATATGTTAAACATGAATGAAATCTTAGTTTGACACAAGGATTTTTCATGTACATCATGTTATTGTTGTATCATGCTTGAAGGCAAGATGATTTGACAACATTGATATCTAATGAAGTTATTAGATAACTAGTGTAATGAATATTCTAATGGAATATGTTTGAATCTAGAATTACATTCCTCAGCCTGGAATTGCTCTCAAAATTCTATAGATGAGCAATACATCAATTGTTGCGTATTTGTCGTAGCCAACAAACTTAAAAGTTTTGGAAGGCATCAAACATTACACTGTAGATATTGAAGTTTACGGAGATTTTTAAAGAGCGTATTGTTGTTTGAATACAATGATGCTGGTTTAATTGAGATGACACTCAGTACTAGTTATGGTAGGATTTCTTTCTTGTAAATGGCCATGTGAACTAGTTGTGCTCAACTAAGAGCATAGTTGCATTATACATTAAAGAATAAGAATACTTTAAACTTTAAAGTGTTTGAAAGTTTGATTGTCATAAATTGGTTGTTGAGGATGTCACACACTTTATAACTTATGTGGCAATATCAAGAAATTTGAATGCACACTAAACAAGAACTTCGCTAGTTGAATTCTTGAAATAAGTATTCTCAAAATTCCGATAGATCAAAGTTAGTTGAAATTATGCCTTGTCAACAAGTATGATTGTCATTACTTGAGGCATAATTCATTAACAAGTATTATCATGCATTGATCTATTTAGTATTTGGATAAGGGATGTTTTGAACAAATATTATTTAAATGAAATAAAATATTGGTTATGTTTATTTTTCATTTTCTTAATATTATATCCTATATTTGCATGCTTAATCCGTGAATAACTTATGTTATTCTAAAAGTCCGTTGCCGATCAATGATGCGAGAATGTCATTGAATTAAGACAAATATGAGTTTTGGTAGAATATACTTTAAGTATATTGATGCGTAGGACATGCCAAATTCACATGATATTCAATAAATTGAATAAAGAACAGATCCCAACTTAACATGATTGTACTTTATGGATCCTTATCATTAAGTAAATCATGGATATTTATCCTTAGACTTGAGATACCAGATAACTGTTATGAATGTAGCACACTTGTGTGAAATAGTTTAACGCTATCCGTAAAAGGTGGTATACGGGCTAATTTCAGAAGTGTTGTAAAGTTCATGAGAATCAATGTCATTAGTATATTAAGATATATCCAAGTAGGAGCTGAAAGGTTATGTATATATTTTAATATGCATATGTCGGGATTCGAACTCGAGACTTCAGGATTGCACACATTACGTATGAGAATCAATGTTTATATATAATTAATATATAAGTGTTATATTTAATTATTATTCACAATAAACACTTAACTAGAGTTCTTAATTAACGGTGTTTGGCTAACGGTCGTTAAATGTAAAGTTAAGGGACTAGAGATGAAAATAGAAATCGGAATGTTCTAGAACCCCTTTGGGTTGGATGGTCGGTCGTCGATGGGCTTCCATAACCCATTCATGCCCTAACTTGGTCATCAAGTTTAGATTAGTATAAATACAAACCCCTTGTATTCATTATATCTAATCTTGGATCACCAAAGAACCCTAACTTCTTCTCCTCTCCTTCCCTTGTGCTTTGGCCGATCGCCCCACATCCCTAACCCCTAGGGATTCGATCTTCCATTTCTCAAGAACAAGTGTTTGGTTGTTTGTGATTCAAGAATCTACCTTTTCTTATTCATTCGCTACTAATACGCGTGTACAAGAACGAAGAGCAAATACACTTGTGTTTGCATATCTTGGGTATTCTACTTTTGGTGTAGTCAAATTTGTTAAACACTAATTTATCAGGGGTTAGGGTTTCTTGGTTCTTGATCTTAATTTGGGGCTTTCATAAACCATAATTGCATTGATTGATAAAAGGTACGCATATACTTTTAATTCGGTTAATTAATTTATAAGTATTATTCTTATTACTTCCGCTGCATGTTTCGTAATTAGTATACATATGAGATTTTTTTTATTCATATTACCTTGTAACGGAGAATATTTGACTCGGGTTACTTAGGAAAACGAGTTTTTAATTTGACTCAGATGTACGTGACATAATCGGGGTCCCGTGACCGTCTGAAACTTCTTTTCTAGTCACCCTCAGATTCATAGCCAGTAAGGTGTAAACCCTGAACATCTTGTGAGAATATGAGGTGCCTTACCCCTAGGACACTCCGTATTTCTTGTAATCCTTTTCTTAAAATCTGAATTATTTATATAAAAGCACGATACTTTTATAAATCATTTGGCCATACAAATACAAACAAGATATAAGAGATATGATCGATAACCGATAGTAGTGATCCGTCAATTTTTGTTTCATATGGGTTGTCTGCTCTTTATATAAACAAAATTTAGTTTGAAACGACACTTGATAGCGTCAACTTCCATATTTAGTTTACCGCCTAATATATTAAGGGATAGTTTTGGAATGTGATTGGTATTCTGGCTTTTACATCAAACTTACATGTTTAGTTTCAACTTTCTACCAAGTAATTGTATCGCATTCTTCATGTTATGATTCCCACTTTTTAGACTTTTAGTTCGTGTGTTAGAACAATATTTGGCACTAATGGACGATGAATGGTGTGGCAGAGCTTGTGTATATCACAAAAGAAGGTATGAATTAACGACATATATGATGGAAGGGCAGTTTCTCCTGATGTGGTTTTTCTTGAAGTGGTCATCTCTCATGACATTACAGATCGATTGGGTTGTTACCAAGATAATATATGTATATGATTCTTGTTTGTTCTTGTTTGCTGTAGTATATAAACGCCAACGGTTCGAAAGCGGTGATTTCTAAAACAAGTATGTGAATCTTGCTTCTTTATGTTAGTCTTCCACCATGCATATTTATATCGAGTTCAATTGTTGTCCATGTTTTCTCGCTCCGGTGGGATTAGATTGTGTTGTTGTTGTTTACCATGTTTCCCTTTTATTTTAGGGTTTATGACCATAAAATATCAATGAACTTTCCTTAAATTCCCGTTTTAGTATGTAAACTTGAACAAGTATGAGTAAATGTAACAAACTTTCATAAAGTTTTTCAATACGCCCATTCTGATGTGTTGTCAAGTTAAAATTTTTCATAAAGTATGACAACACAATAAAATGTGTATATCAGAACATTTTATGAAAGTATTTTACATTTACTTACGTATTTTGAAGTTTACATATCAAAACGAAACATTAAAAAAGTTTCATTGCCTATTTTGCAGCCTAAACCCTCTATTTAAAAGCCTTTTGTGTAACTTATAGATGATATTAAACATATGCATTGCTTATGGCTTATGTTCTATGCACTCCTTGTGAGTTACAAACTTAGAACTACATCATATATCGGTTGAATTTTGAATTAACTTTCTACCGTCTAGGTAATACCGCAACATGTCATATTTATTTTACATACGATGTGGCCATGTTAACTCGACTGAATTATAATTACAGAAGGTGGGATGTTTTCATTATGTTGTTGCAATATAATGTCAATCGGGACGGGTGTATAAGTTGTAATTTCGCAAGAAAAGTGAACATGCATTTATTATCCAATTTATATTATGTGTTTGAGTAAAGTTCAAAATACATCCCTGTGATTTGCCTTTTGTCTCGCTTTACATCCTTAAACTTTTTTTGGCACAAAACCATCCTTCCGTTAGTAAAGTTGGCACAAATACATTCCTCTGTTAGGAAATTCAGTTAATAAGGACTAACGGTGCAAACGTTTCTCCATTATCTCCTAACGGAAGAGAAAATATTTGCACCGTTAGTCCTTAGGACTAACGATGCAATAAAATAAATTGCATCTTGAGTCCTAAGGACTAACGGTGCACTCCATCGCCACCTACCACCCAACACCACCACCCACCGCCACCTACCACCTCCACCGCCACCTCCACGCACCACACGCCACCACCCCCCACCTCCACCGCCGCCACCCACCGCCACCGCTGCCACCATTACACCACCACCTCCACCCACCACCACCGAACGCCACCACCACCCATCTCCACCGCCGCCACCCACCGCCACCACTGCTACCACTATACCGCCACCAACCACCGCCTATTTTTGTTGATGGTGGTAGTGGGTGGCAGTGATGGTGGTGGTGGCGGTGGCAATGGAGGTGGGTGGCAGTGATGGTGGTGGTGACGTTGGGTGGAGGTGGGTGGTGGTGGCAGTGGTGGCGGTGGTTGGTAGCGGTGGTGGTTGGTGGTGGCAGTGGTGACGGTAGATGGCGATGGTGGAGGTGGTGGTTGGGTGATGGTGGGTGGAGGTGGCGTTGTGTGGTGGTGGGTGGCGTTGGGTGGAGGTGGGGGGAGTGGCGTTGGGTGGTGGTGGGTGGAGGTAGCGTTGGGTGGTGGTGGGTGGAGGTGGCGTTGGGTGGTGGTGGGTGGAGGTGGTGGTGTAGTGGTGGCAGTGGTGGCGGCGGTGAAGGTGGGGGGTGGTGGCGTTGGGTGGTGGTAGGTGGAGGTGGCGTGGAGGTGGTAGGTGGCGGTGGGTGGTGGTGTTGGGTGGTAGGTGGCGGTGGAGTGCACCATTAGTCCTTAAGGACTAATGGTGCAAATAGTTTCTATTCGGTTAGGAGATAATGGAGAAAATTTTGCACCGTTAGTCCTTATTAACTGAATTTCATAATAGAGGGATGTATTTGTGCTAACTTTACAAACGGAGGGATGGTTTTGTGCCAAAAAAAAGTTTAGGGATGTAAAGCGAGACAAAGGGCAAACCACATGGATGTATTTTAGACTTTACTCTATGTGTTTTATTTGTTTCATGTCAAATCAATCAGTATGATTGTTATTGTGGTTGTACCATATAGTATGTGTTTGCATAGAGTGATCACCCACATTCAAGATGGAACTAGGGGTCAATAGATGTTACGGGATCCGACATAGTTCTGTTTTATAGTGCTAATTTTGGTAAAAGACATTGATTTTTTTTTTGGTAAAAGGGATTTTTCATCTTTAGCTAAATTCATTACGCAAAAAAACATTGAAGTACAATTGACATAGGTGAGTCCCATGCCCTCAGCCCGTTACATAGGCGACAACTACTACAAAAAAAGCAGAATAGCTACATAGTTAAACGCTATAACTAACCATTACTTTTAAAAAAGAGATAATCTAAATGTAATAAACCAAGGTTCGACGAACCACACCCATAGTGAGCGACTCAATCTTCAATAATCTTCCATACATAACCCTCGAGTGCAACACCAACTACCACTTCCAAACGCACCATAGCACCATGAAAGATGCTAACAATGATATTCAAATCCAGTTGCGACTTGCTAAATATTAATGAAAGACAAAGAAATACGGATCCAAAACATGAGAATAGGGTCACAAACAACCCTAACTTCCAAAATATACGAAGAAACTTTGAAACAGGTTCCAAACAACACTCTGAATGTAGTAGTAACTAAGAATCATGGAGGAAACCAAGAACCAAAGTCTCACAATAACATGAACAAGGGTGGCAACTAGCAAGTACCATCCACCATACCTCCATTGCATCCACACAAACCTCCAACGATAGCCTAGTAGGGTTGATTAATCCACCAAATAAAGATATAGATCAGCCCCAACCAGACCAAGATCCAACGCATCCGATATTATTAGTTCTAAGAAAAATTGAAACAATAATAACCTTGGTAAGAATGTAACACAACGCTATCTTGATAGGGTTAAACAAAGCACCCCTAACGTCCCAATACAACCATAACTCCAGACCATTCAATCGGAATAACTTTCAAACAAAGACAGATCGAAGTACTTGTAATCGCAAGAAAATAGGGTTCACGAGCCCTAATATCCAGTATCAAACCACGAAGACCACTAAATAAGCTTTCCGTCCAAATCAGGTCTAAGACAACCAAAGAAACTACTCTCTCCAAACCCACAATCAGTGTGAATCGCACCACACACCGAAATAAGATTATAATGAAAACCCTAATAGGGTTTACTTCCAGCATGTAAAGATAGACCCAAAACGATGGGTCGTAGTAGCAACACCACGATACAGTCCCAATCACAATGATAAATCAATGAATGTGCAATGGGAACAAGAAAGAACGTACCCAGAACAATAGGATACGAGCGTACAAGAGGCGCAGTTAAGAAACCCTAAACAAATTTAGGGTCTTTCAAAAAAGACGGCTCTTATGATAGTTAGGGTTTTGACAGCAAGGAACGATTTATATGGATAAAAACACAATGGAACCGACTCCTAACCCTAATAAATTAGATCTAAACGTGACTTCAATAATCCCAAAAAAAGATTAAAGAAGAAAACGAATCAGATAGGAAAATTATGGCCGAAATTTGTTAGGGTTAGGAGGCTGGAAAATCGCCCCTTACAAAATAATGTTCGTTCAATTTAAATGAACATCCATAAGACATCGAATTTTTATATATGCACCCGGTCCTTATACATTATGTTTCTAGTTATTGCTTAGTTAGTCCATCAATAGATGAAAAATAAACTTATTTTTCACCAAACTCAATCATTTTAACTGAAAATCATACGTTTTGTTATTTTTACTACAGTTAAAATATATTTGTACAAACTACTCAAGGGTGACTTAGTGGTAAAAAGACTTGTGACTATCACTCTAAAATGTATGAAGTCTCGAGTTCAATTCTTGCTATGTGCAAAGAACTTTGAAAGTGGCCACACCAACCTCCTAAAAAGTGAGAGCTTTAGCTGATTTAAGTCTGTGTAGTAGTGAGTTTAAACCCGTGAATTTGTCAACCAAAAGGTTAAAAACCATGGTTAACCACCAAAAAAAAAGATATTTGTACACCCGGTTACTTTTAGCTATGTGGTTTCATCCTTGCCCGCATTACACTATGCATTAATACTTGCATGTAATTTATGAGCGCATAACGTATTACCAAACATTATAATAACACACTACGTTAAGTTGGTATATATAAATTGTAATTTTTGGTAACTTTCAATGAAATCAATCAGTTTTTAAAAGATTAACCCACAACTTAAAACTCAGTGATATACAGGGTAATTACCCACAAATTATCCACGACTTACAAGCTTTGTAGATAGGCTGAAAAGTAGAACTACACACGCTTTGCATTATTATATTGAGCGTACATTTGTAAGGAAATGAATGAGTGAATTGTGTCTCGCCTCTTCATCTCTAATAATTGAGAATGAAAGGTTTAAATCCTAATCCCTAATGAACAAATTCATGAGATAAATAAGGATTTATACTTAGTTGACTAATCTTTTGACTTAAGCTAGCTGCCAATTACCCTTTTATAGGATCGGCTATGGCTAGCTTTGCAAGGGCAAGCAACCACCAATCCGAATGCTTACCTACTCGGCTAATATTAAGCTAAATAAACACATTAACCCCAAATATATCTAATATGCATACTAATATATAATTGCGCCAGTGAGCCTTCTCCAGGGTTTTCTTCACTGGCTTGAACGAATGTGTGGATCGCCAACAAAGCTCGACAGTACTATCAAAGAAACCCCGCCTCCCAACATCTCCGTCAAAACCTCTCTAACTTAACCTCGTTGCAACTCCCTTTGCTGTAAGGGTTAATATATCGTCATAACAAGACCGTTTACATCTTATATTTATATAAGCATTATGAAGTTCCTAACATAAAAATATAAATATTCTATGATGATTTAGACCATAAGCGTTTTTTTCCGTTTCAATTGTTCTTCATGTGTACGTTATGCTCCTTTGTTGGCGATTGTAGTTGATTTGTTAACATTTTGGTCCTGTGTTTTGGTCCTTCAACTGTGTTTTGCTAAGCACACAGTTCATAGATATCCTCATTGTTAATCTTTCATTCATCTCATGTCATAAGCAACTTTCACGTATACTTACTTGCTTCCATTTGCAAACGGTCAAATTTAAACTAGAAGAGCCATATGATATGCATGTGCATGTCTTTAACTCAGGACCGGCCCGTGGATTTTGGGGGCCCTGTGCGAAAACTATGACTTAGATCGCTTCGAAACAAAAAAAAAAAAAAAAAAAAAAAAATTAATGTACACAAAATGAAAATACTAAAAAATGTGTTATAAGTCTAAGAAAAATTTAGAAAAGTGTATAACATGTCATGATTGATCACCTTTGAAATCTTTTTGTTGAAAATTTATAAATGTTTTATAATTTGATATATAAAGTGGATCCATTCTTTAAATAATATCAAACTTGGGGTGAAACTGTCAAGTTTTTAAATCTGTTTGGACCCATTTGAAAATTTAACTAAAAGATAAGACAATAGGGTAAAGTCTATAAACTTGAGGGTGCCATGTGAAAATGACAAAAAGACATCATCTTCCTCAAAGAACCTGATTATTCCCTGTTCTAAAAAATCATTTCAAACTTGAAGCTTGTAGATTAATCATCAACTATTTGCCAAAATCAAACCACGTTATCTTTTAGGTTACGTATTCATCAAATTTACACCAAAACCCAAACTAAATCTTGCCATGCGTTAAAAATCTTGGGGGCCCTCGAAAATGAGGAGGCCCTGTGCGATTAAGCACTCTGCATATGCTCATATCCAACCATACTTTTAATCACTAACAGTAGTGTAAAAAGATCTCTTTTAAAATTTTAAGTCCGTTATATTGATGTCCCGTGACAAAATATGTATCTACAAAACACGAGAAAGAAAGATTTGATCAGTGACGGAGCCAGGATTGTTAAGTCGGGTAGGCCAAAACAAAATACTTGAAAAAAGATACCGACAAAAATACAGTAACTAATTAAGAAAGTTACAAACCTATTATAAGATTATTTAAAATCAAATACATGGTTTGGAATCAAAGTCTTAAATGGTGGATGTAATAAAAATCATAAAGTGGTTTTGCCATTGATGTTTGACGATATAACTTCTCCTGCAATTCCAGTTTTCACTTTTAAGTAATGCAATGGAACAACTAACACAATTTTCTAATGTATTTGACCATTTGAGTTGAATTTGTATCTTATTTTGGGTGGGCCTTTTTAAGTTTTAGATACAAGTTACACTTGAAAATATCAATACTAATAGTACTTATTAAAAGTTTGGGGTTGGCCTTGGCCCATCCAAGTTATAGTGTAGCTCCGTCCCTGGATTTGATGTTTGCTTGCTAGAGATAAGAATGCTAATTAAACCGCCTACAACCTAGTATAATATCATCATTACAAAAGAAAAAAAATTCAATCTACACACTTTTAGAAGATGTGTAAACTTTGGTTATTTATTTTTGGGTAAAAGGTTCTCCTAGTAAACTCCCAAAAATAATTAAGTACATAGAATGAGGATGAATTACACATCTCAGCCCGTTACAAGCAAACAAACGCACATGTTATGTTTCAAACAAAATCTATCATAAAAGAGACATACCAATCTTATCAACCTACCAAAATAAAATACCAACAACAAAACCAGAACTACTTCCTAACTCTATCATGGATTCTGATATCTCACACGTCACAGAAAGCAAGTTGTTCCTCATATAAGTCATTACATCATACTCGTAACCATTATAACCATCATAATCTTCATACTCAATGAGTCTTTCATTATTAGCTCCTCCACCAGCACAATTCGGGTTAGCCATATATCGAACCATGTCATCATCAGTATCATCGACTTCATCACTATCGGAATCTTCCCATTGCTTTTTCTTAGTAGTACTAGGTTCACACACCGATGTCACAGTAGCTTCCTTTTGCATAGAAAGCTTTGATATACAAGGTTTTAGCGGCTTTCCATCATCACTCAAAAGCACAAGCTTCCCATCAAGCATTTGACTTTCTTATTCATTAATCCTTGCAGCCATAAATGTAGTACTTGGACTACTAGATGCCAAAGTTTTACAACCCTCACTTTCCTCCACATCCACCATAGAGCTTAATACATCAAACGAGTTCGAAGTGGAAGAAACTGTAGTATCATTTTCATCATTAGTTACCTTCGATTTCCTTGGTGCCATAGGTTGATAAGCGAACTTTCGAACCAGTCTGAACCCCACGTATAGCTTGCCTTGACGCTTTCATGTTCTTAATAGCATCCTGGACAAGTTTCTTAAGACATTCATTAAGAACGTGACAAAATACCTTACAACTTGAACATCTTGGAGGTATCCACTCATACTCAATACGGATAGTGTGCATAGTATACCCATCTCCCTCGAATTTTGGCACCTTCACTACGAGGGAGTATTTCAACTCCGCATCAGTTTTCAACTCAATCATGGCACGTGAATAATTCGACCCACCCCAAGACTCCATGCACATAGTGAACGTGTAAGAATCAAGCATCAATGGGGTGCCTAGTTTGGTTACAATAGCACTCAAACCATCTTCCGAGAATGAGGTAATAGGAATATCATGAAGCTTAACCCAAACCGGAATATTACACACATCCTCCTTTATAAAATTCACATCCAGTGACTTTTTTTCGAAATTAATGGCACATTGCAAATTAACCATGAGCCATTTTCAAGTATTGCGTCCATCCCGTCTTTAGAATTGAACTTGAAGAAAAATAAACCTTTAATATTCATCATCGATTTGACAAGTCCAAACTGGGGTTATATTTAGTAACATTTAATAATGTGTAAATTTTTGTTACGTTGACAGATATGAAAAAAAAATTTGTAAAATAATAGATTTTCCACACTTATAATTATATAAATAAAAAAACCTCACACTTTTAAATATGCTTCCCACTTTTAAGTGTAAAAATTAATTGTAACACCTATTTTTTCCACACTAGAGGAAGTGACGAGAAATTTGATGTTAAATTTGATTGGTTTAACTTGGAATCAGTTGAGAAAACATAAACTGGTTTTCAAAAAAAAAATTAACTCAGTGACTTGTCGATTACACTCTTTGAACCGTGAACCGGTTGCTTAGCCAGATAATTAAAAACCAGCTTCTAAAGGATTTGTTATAAAACAGGAGCATATAAGACGTATTAATGCATCAACTACTAAGGAGTTAATTAATTAACAAGATTCATAAAATGGGAAGAATAATAAATTGTTGACCTAAAAATTTTAGTAGTAGTATTTTCTTGAATAGAAAGAACGAGATGAGCAAAGGACATGTCCCAGTAACATATTGAACATTCTGTATTATGGGAGTACTAGTTTTTCTAACCATCACCGAATAGCATAGTGGTAATTAAAGTCTTTGGCTTTACTCCCCTTTACCAAAAAAAAAAATAATTAAAGTCTTTGGCTTTTAAACAAGAGGTCAATGGTTCACATCTCGCTAGATGTGTACATTTAAGAGTGACCAAGAATAGGTCAAAAACGGTCTTGATATTAACCTGATAAAACCGCGTATATCTGAATCAAAAAAGCTCGTCCTCCTCAAATAACCTGAACAAGAAAAACCACGTCCTTCTAATCATTTAGCCGGAATACCAGTTTTCTTCCCAACGGACAACATTAAATGTTTACTTCTAACAATAACAATTCCAAAATATATGTGAGGACAAATTTGCATTATTAGACTATTTGACTCTTGAATCATTTTTGCTATATAAACACCCCACACATGCAAGTTTCTAAAATTATCTACCAAGAGAAAAAATGTTGTCATCTGAGGGGCACAACTCCATTTACGACATCAAAATTTCCACAGTTTCGGCCGGGTATATATCTGGACACAATGCGTGTCAAGAGCTAACGGAAATGGACCTTGCCATGAAGCTTCACTACCTCCGGTTTGTGTACTACTTCACAACACCGGCATTTGAGGGCTTGAACATTATAAACATTAAAACAACTATGGTCAATTGGTTAAACTATGCCTACATCCCATGTGGTAGGTTAAGGAGGTCAGACTCAGGTCAACCTTACATCAAATGCAATGATAGTGGGGTGAGAATCATCGAGGCTAAGTGTCGTATGAGTCTTGATGAATGGCTTGAATCTAAAGATGATTCGCGACACAAGCTACTTGTTCCAAACCAGGTTCTTGGCCCGGATTTATTCTTCTCGCCATTGGTTATGATTCAGGTTTGCTGAATTGCTAGTCTCCGCTTTTAACTCTCTTAATATAAACAAGTTTTGGCGAGTCTTTGACTCAGATGTACATGACCTAACCGGGTATCATATCCCGTGGCCTCTAACCCTTTCTCTTTTCTGGTGAGGATTAAACCTGACACCTCTTATGAGGATATCAAGGTGCCTAATTAGTTCAGTGATGCTATCTATTTTAAGCACATGTTGGATGTGTTAAGATTTACCAAATATCTATTATTAGAAAGAGTAATATATCTATGTTGTCATTACGTACTATATATAGAGATGATGTTATTCCTTGAACCGAATTGTTTGTTTGTATTAGGCTGCCTCCAGTAAGGAGGGTCGATCCCTCTCATTTTCTCTGTCACGTCAATTTTCTCTCCAGCGACCTTCAGGCGATTGGGTGTCCCAGTAAAGGCAATCAATACATTTAATTGCCTTGTTTATGTCGATCGCATACACGACCAAATTAGGAGGGAAATCAACAACGATCGATTTGGCACAGAAGGCCGATCGATTAGGAATCGATCGCCTTTGTCGATCGTGGTTGTCTACTGGGCAACCTTAGTATTATCTAGAAATAATGAGAAAATCATATCATAGTGACTTGTTAACTTTTCATTTTACATAATTCATGGCAGTGACCATCAACAAATAACCATAAACTTATTAAATAACTAAAAGTAATCCAAAATTTGTGAAAAGTAACTTTTGGGTAAAATGTCAAAGACCCGGTAAATATATTACTCCAAAAAATGTTTAAGTACAAATGATATGGGTGAATCCCATATCTCAGCCCGTTACATAGGCGAAAAGCCTTACATAACAAGATACTTCATATTCTCTAAACAAGAAAATAAACCACTACTCAAAAGATAACATTAGACTCATATGAAAACAAAATTACTTCCTACCAAGGCCATGGAGCTTGATACTATACATGTTACTAAGAGCATCCAAATTTCCTAGAAGATCGTAGACCTGATCCGCATAGTCATCATAATCGTAGTCATCATAATCATCTTCACGATCATGACCACCACCAAATAGATTCACTGACTCATCAAAAGTGTTCATAACCTCCTCTTCATCACTGTCGGAATCAACAATCTCTCTCACCTTAGAAAATGAGTTAACCCTCTTAGTAGAAGAAGTAGACGGAAAATCCTTTTTATTAACTGGATAATCAACCATTTTAATAGGCTTACCATCATCATCAACAAGGGTAGCTTTCCCATCAATAAGAAGCTTTTCAAACTCCCCAATTTTCTCAACAATAGAAGTAGGACCATCCTCGATAGCTTCCATTAAATCACTCACAAGCGGTTTATGCAATGTATTACTAGTCTTTAGAGACTCGTTCTTCTTTTCTTCCATTGTACTACCATCATCCACGTCCTTATCCACATCCACATCCTTATTGACTTTTATATCAAGTGGAGGTCCTTGGTTTAACTCCATGCTTTCCATTTAGTTAAGAGATGGAAAGTGACATGTATATTAATTTGCAGGTCCGTGATTTAACTCTTGCTTTCCATTTAGGTAAGAGATATTGTGTATTTTAAAATATTTTTCTTAATAATAACAAACTTACCTCATAAATATTTTTAGTAAAACTTGAACCCAAAACTCTAAATTGATGTGCACGAAGGTACCATTAGAATAAAAGTTTTGAGCTGCTATAATGTAAGTGAATTCTTGCCAAAAAGAAAATGAGATTATAACTAGAAATCTATTAACTTTGTTTGCATTAATCAACTATTTTTCTCGCAATCAGATTGTATGGATTTCATAATAAAATCAGATAGTTTGCAAAGATATAACAAATTAACCCTTAAGCCTTTTAAAAAGTTAATGGTCTCTAAATGTATCATAGTTGTCATGAATTTCTTTTATAAGTATCGAACAAATTTTTTTGCTACTTTATGTACTAAACTTGATTTTATTGTATTTTTTGTGTACTGTATGACCATTTTGCCCTCATTTTTTTGCTACTAAATGTACTTTATCGAACCTTTTTGTTATACCTTCTTTCAATCTTTCAAATTTTCGCTTTGTTCTTTTATGCAAGTAGAGTCACATTGAATGAAAACTAAAGATTGTGTGTGCATGTGCAGTTAACTGATTTTAAGTGTGGTGGCAAATCGGTTGGCATGACTTGGTCTCATGTGCTTGGAGATGCATTTTCAGCTGTGGGCTTCATGAACCTTTGGTCCCAAGTTTTCGGAGGCCATCACCCGGCCCGACCACTAACCATGGCCCAACAACAAGCCCAAGCCCATGGTACTCAAAGCCCAAACCTAAGCCCAGATCCTCTTTATGTGAAACGGGTTGGCCCGGTTGGAGATCTTTGGTCTACTTCTAACAGCTCCGAAATGGAAACATTTTCCTTTCATATTTCGACTTCCGAGCTGACTCAGTTGCAAGCAAATATATATCAAGAGAAAGCTGATAAACAAATTCCTGTGTTCGAGTGTATTTGTGTTGTAATTTGGCAAAGTCTAGCAAAATGTAGAGATGAGTCCGGACCAAAGATCGTAACCATATGTAAAAATGACTTGAAAAAACGAACTCAAGGAATCATCACAAATGAAAGCCAAGCCATTAGAGTGGTCAAAACAAACATGTCCGCGCAAAAATATGAGCCATTTGAACTAGGGTCCCTAATTATGGACAACGCGGATGATGAACGAGTGAAGATTAAAGAAGCAATGGGAAATGATAAGGAGCTTCCAGATTTTCTCATTTACGGGGCGAATTTGACCTTTGTGGATTTGAGTGATACCTCATTTTATGACATGGAAATTAGAGGACAAAAACCTATCTACATAAGTTGCGTTATTGATAATATTGGCGATGAAGGTGTCGTTTTGGTTCTTCCAACACCAAAAGGTTGCTCTGATGGACGAATAGTAAGCATAACATTTCCTCAAAATCAAGTTATGAAGTTTAAATCTGCTCTTAAAGAAGATTGGTGTATTGGATGAACACATGTACGATTACATGTCGTTGCTCCAAGTGTCTACATTATATCAAAATTTGCTTAAAAGAACGCGTTTGCAGGTTGTGTGATAACTCGGCAGCACTCAAATATTGTTCCGCTCAGTGATTTTCCTAAGTGATATTGCGTTTGTTTGTTTTGAAGGTCGTAGTTTCAAGTTTTAGGGTCGGTAAGGTAAGTTTTGAGTCGTTAGGTTCGTATTGTGATGTCAGTGTTAATACAGTCCTAGCATCTCGTTAACTTTATTTCTATTAAAGGTTGTGGAAACATGTCTTGTATGATTGCAAAAACGTTTATTAATAGGATAAGGTGATGGAATTATATAACATGACATTCAAATAAATAACCACAAAACATCAAAGTAATCAAGCGGAAGCGTATAGGATTTATTAATGAACAATTAATTAACATAAAAGAATATGCGCACATTTTCTTGATTCTAGCCGAACAAGAATCAAATCCACAAACTAGCAACGGATTAACCCTAATTTGATTTAGTTAGGATTATATGAATTACCCCTTACCGTTTTGTAATTCAATCCAAGATAATAACAATAATGTGTTATTACTATGTTCTTGTACACACGTACTAAACCGAATTAAAGTAATGCTAGTTTTTATAAAACAAATAACTTGTTTTGTGGAAAAGACTTAGATCGACACCCAAGAGGATGGCCGATCAGTTTGGAGTAGAAAAACACACACAAAACAATTTTTAGGGTTTAGCTTATGAGCACAAGAGATGGAAAAATAAAACCCCAAGCCTTGTTTATATACCCAACTAAACTTGGTGAACAAGTTGGTTTTCTTTCCTTGTTTTGATCCTTGGCCGATCGGTTTGGTATCCCTAAAGGGATTCCGGAACCTTCCCAACTTTTGCAATTTAATCATTTTCCATAAACATTTAACGACCGTTAATCCATTACATTAATTACTTAACGTCCGTTAGTTATTTCGTTTAATAAATAAATAAATATAACATTTATATTTAATTATTAACTTTAAATTCTCATACGAAAAGTGTGCAATCCCATAGTCTCGAGTTCGATCCTAACACACGTCTATTAATTTATTGTCCATAAAACCAACAGCTCCCACTTGGACATATCTTAATAGAGTGATCACATTCGGTTAGCGTCTAGCAACACTTCGATGCCTCTAGTACAACTCGAGCAAGGCTCCTGGAAAACCTTTTAATGATTTCTCATTATTATTATCCTTTTGTTTCTAATACCATGTTAAATAAAGATATGGAATGAAGTCATTCTTTATTCAACCATTCTGTTTCTCGTTCTTAGTGATTGAGCAAGATTACCAAATCTTCTGAACATATTCAGGGGAGAACTTTGGGCATGGCCATGCAAACATCTTGTCAACCCTACGAGGGGCCCAACAGTATTAAACTCCAAAATAAATTTGAAGGAACAAATTCTATCTTGACTACGAGAATAACCCACAAACTTTGCAACACTTCAGGAAACAACCCTTATGACTACCAATTACGTATAGCGTTAAGTTGTTCCACAGAAGTGCACTACATTCATGACACTTATCTGGTATCTCAAGTCTGAGGATAATTATTCATAATTTACTTAACAACAATATCCATAAAGTAATTATGTAGTTGGGATAAGTCCTATATTCAATTCATTGAATATCATCTGAAATTGGTATGCATTCTCATCAATATACTTTCAAGTATATTCTACCATATCTCTCAGATTTGTCTTAGTTTAATGATACTCTCATATCATTAATTGACAACGGACGATTTAGAATAAATAAATTTACTCACGGATTAAACATATAAATATAGGATACAATATATTATAAAATCAATCATACCAAGTATTTGATTTATTATAATAATTGTTTAACATCCCTTATCCAAATACAAAATAGATCAATGCATAAAAATTCCAGTTGATGAATTATGCCTCAAGTAATGACAATCATACTTGTTGACAAGCATAAATCAACCAACTTGATCTATCATAATTTTGAGAATACTTATTTCAAGAATTCAATTAATGAAGTCCTTGTATGTGTGCATTCACCAATTCACATAATAATTCATAAAGTGTGTGACATCCTCTTTCACCAATTTATGACAATTTAAACTTTCAAACATTTCAAAGTTTAAAGTATTCTTATTCTTTTAATGTATAATGCAACTGTGCTTTTAGTAGCACAACTAGTTCACATGGCCATTAACAAGGATGAAATCCTACCACGACTAGTATTGAGTGTCATCTCAATTAAACCAGCATCATTGTATACAAACAACAATGTGCTCATTAAAACTCCGTAAACTTTAATATCTTGTTGTGTAATGTTTGATGCTTTCCTAACTTTCAAGTTTAAAGCTGATGACAATTTGCACAACATTTGACATATTGTTCATCCATAGAATCTAGGAGCAATTCCAGGCTGAGGATGTAATTCTTTTAGAATATTCATTACACAAGTTATCTAATAACTTTTAGTTAGATATCAATGTTATCAAATCATCTATCATTTAAGAATGATACAACAATTTGAATACACTACATGATGTACATGATGAATCTACAGGTCAAACTTAGACTTCATTCACGTTGTATCTTGTCAAAAGATATTTATCCATTTCCCAAATGATATATCATGTTTTATTAGAATCATTTATTTTACTGCACATGTTTATTAATAATAAACATATATTCCAAGGTTGTATTTTTAATTCTTAAATCTTACAAGTGAAGTTCATTCCAACTTAAGACTTAACATTTAGCTTACAAGGAACGTTACTTCCTATATGTTATACAACATATAAGATTTAAGAAACTTAACATAATACTCCCACTAGCTTTCAGGAATACTAAAAATTTATCTTATTTTAATTATAAATCAAAAATGGGATTTAATAATTAAACATAAGAATAATTTCTTAGATGCATGCATTTATCCATTCATGAATTATTTACACTTCGTACACTTTCAAAGATTATATGAATTCAAAAAAACTTTCTATTACTTACCGTCCTCGCTCAAGTAATTTCTCAAGAAAGAATTTTGATATTCCATTGTCATATTTCATATTAATGAAAACAAGTATGACAATTATCATCTTTATATATTTAATGTGTCTAGAAAAGAATATTCAATCATAATTAATTGCTTAAGTGTGATCAATAATCTTGTCATGAAATATGCATTAAATATGTGTACAATATTGTCCATATGATTTCTACATAGAAATTCAAACCACTAGGGTTTTTCATCTCTTTGAAGAAACTCATTTCCATTATCTAGTCTAACTATTAAGATAAGCCAAATTTCCAAAATTGATTATCTTTATGGACAGCATCTTTAACATTCATAGTATGAGTAATTTACCCAATTCAATATTCGGTAATCCATCATAATGATTATCAGGTTTACTATAATCTTGTAACTCATATTTCTCAGCATATAAGTTAAATATCTGAGATATCCTTGTAGATCTATGAATGAAAATTCCATCATCATGAGGTCTATCAATTACATGTCTAACCTCATCATGATATTTACTAGTGTGTTTTAGAAGATTATGTATCTTGTAATTTTATCTTTCAAGATAAAAAAAACTCCCACTTGCCTTTTGTAATATATAGACTATCTATATATACTTAGCAATTAGAGCAAAACTACATTGTTCTCTTTTTGGGACATTACAAATATACATTGATAATTCCTGACTTTAGTTTGTTAATAACCTATTCATAAGTAGTTTAACAAATTCAGAATCTTCAATTTTAAAACTTAATGTGATTCATCACATTATATAATAAAATGGTGTTTTATTAATCTTCTAGGTTGGAGTCATATTGAGTATATTCAATCCATACTCAATTTTCTAACCTTGTTACTTTTTAAGAAAGAAGTTATGGTTATCTTGAATCAAACAAATCAAATAGAGTTTGATTCTCCTAACTGAACATGGTATTCATTAGAATTAATATTGTAAAACAATTTAACAATATATAAGATAAACATATTCCTTTTGGCTTACCTATTTACCAACTAAGTCAACTTAATTGTATAATAGACTTGTCAAGCCAATTACATGCTTTATAACACAAGTACTTTTAACCAAGTCACTTCATATCCATGTTTCAACAAGAAACATAAACTGTTATAATCCCATTATACGTTATAAATCATTGATCAACTCAATGACTTCTTGTATATGTCTTAATTAAAAAAACATAACAAGTTAACGTCTTACTTTATTATAAGTCTTAAAAGACTTTATGTTTATGTCTTTACAATGAATCATAAACATGTTTAACTAAAGTAATTATGAACACAACTCTTGGTTTCAATAGCAGTTTCAAGTTAATTTATTTACTTCACAATAATGTAGGACTACATTATTTTTCATTTATGTAATTCCAAAATACATAAATAAACAAATTGAAGTAGGATTAGATTACTTCATTTAATTTTATGTCATTCTACTAATACATAAATATTTAATTTGAAGTAGTCTTATATACCTTTTTGACACACGTTCTAAATACTTGTCTAATTTAGAAACTGTATATATGTCCATGTAAGGTCTGACTTCACATAGAGATTTACTTTGTTGTTGCAATCTCGCCAAGTTCTCACATGACGTAAATTGCAACACCAAGTGTTTCTTAAATTAGATATGTACAAGTTATATTAGAATGTTAGTCTCTTACCTTGCAGTCAAGAGAATCATTTAAATTATATACCAATATGTTGTACCTTGCACACAATATAGATTTCTCCCACTTGTGCATGGAACAACATCATGTAGCAGATAAACAACACGACATATGTTTGTTTATGTGACTAATATGATTGCGTCATTGATATTAGCATAACTAGTAGATGTAGAACCACTTCATTGTCTAACAAGGAAACGTACATGACTATCCTTGAAAACATAAGTGTCTACAAGTGGAAAGTAATTATCTTAAGACATTCTAGAGATAATCTGGGTTACTACCAAGATGACAAAGCTTGTAACTCCCACTGAATAAGAGATCATTACATTAATTCCTTATTCAGTAATAAGAACACACCACTCCCACTGGATTTGACAACATTGAAAGTGTTTCATTAACCAATGAAAGAAAATAGTGTTCTATTTACTTCCCTACACTTTTGAGAAAGTTCATACATAACAATTACTTATGTACTTAAAGAGTGTATTCTACTATGTAGATGATGAACTATCCATCAATGCTATTAACTTGAAAAATTGGGCATGCAATTTCTTTCTTAATAGTTCTACTATTCTAACAATTGTAAGTAGTACTTTTAGATGGTCAAAGCACAACAACTAGAAAAAATATGCTAGTTTGTCTTTTACCAATTATACAGTAATTAGTCTAGCTTCTAATTTAATAACTCAGAACATATGCAATTTTCTTAACTATTAAAATTTGCTTACGAGTTATGTATTTAGAATTTAGACAATTCTAATTGTCCTATCATACCTTTCTTCATTCATGAAAAGTAATAGGATTGAATCTCACTCTTTTTTATAAAAGAGGACTAGGTTTATTCTTTTAGTAAGGTTGACTCTACCAAAAACCCTTACAGGTGTAGATCAATTTACCAATACAGGAATAACCTACTTTTACGGTTTAATGTTGCATTAATACATTTAAAGAATTAGCAAAATTCAATTTTAGTATTTTCGATAATTAAAATTTTCAAGAAAATAAAATACCCAAGGTAATATTCATATAACCATAGAATTTTCTCGAAAACTAGGATCCAAATTATCGTAGTTCCATTACATCAGTTGATCTGCTAGTAACGAAAGCACATAATAAGGTAATCTGTCGAACATTAATTGGCAAACAATTTCCAATTCCTAGATCATTATGGGATTTATATTTTCCAACGCTATTGCAAATATAAACATGTTTCATCCCATCTTATGCCATTGAGTCCAAGTCTCACTTCCTACTCAACTTAAGTATCTAACTTAAAGAACTGCAAATATGTCCATGTAAGGTCTCACTTTACATAGAGATTTACCTCTCCATCACAATCTAGCCAAGTACTCTCATGACATAAATTGCAACTTCAAGTGTTCCTTTTAATTAGATGGCATATAACTTAATTTAAAAGGGTACTAGTTTTGATTTTATGTGGTCAAATCAAATATGTACAAAGATGTCATGCATTCATCTTGTAACATAAATTTAATAAAAAACTTTTTATTACCAATTCATAAAGATCAAATTATCAAAGTTTTGATTGAGGTATTGGGTTCACCAATCAAGGAATTTAGTGTTAATTATCATCCATTATACCGTACTTTTGCATAAGTGTAAACACTTAGTGTTTCGGATAATTACCACCGAAGTGGCGCATGGAATTAAAACTAATTCACCCTTAAGATGAGCTTGTACTTTTATGGCTTACTAAGTAGCTCCATTCGAACTTACAGAGGGTAGAGGACCAGGTAAGCGCAAAAGCATAACCTTAGACATCCTTTCAGTGTGACTGTGCGCACTTCTTAAATAACCCCTTTATAGTTCATTCAAATGGGTGAGCCATTCAGTCATTGTACCAAAGTCACCAATCAATTAAACTATTGAAAACTTAACTCTTCCAAACAAATCAAATTTCGCCATTGTTTAGTCCGTATTATTTTTCTATTCAAAATTACCCTTTGCTTAAAACTGTCGCACATAATAAACAAACAAGTAATACCAATAAAAAATAAACTACTAAAAAACAATGCACACATAATAAACAATTTATACGTGTAAACAAGTAGCAACATGCAACTTATTCGATAAAACCCTATTAATAATCAATGTCTAGGTTAAATTAATGTATATATTAATTAGGGCTTTCACTCTCTCAATTGAGAGTGAGCCACATACATCGAAGAATCGATTGCGTAAACCCATAATTGATAATATACCAAATTGCACATAATTGATTCATTAATATATTATAATTGGAGTCTTCCCCAATTCAAGATTTATCGTAAATAAATATGTCATAACAATTAAACAATATCAAAGCAACTTATGCATGACTAACATGCATGTATAATCATGGATACATCATAACAATTATACAAATAGTCACAAGATCGCATATAAAAAATTCCATGACACATAACAAATTATTCATGAATTAATCACGTAACTAATATATTAATTCTAGGTTTTAATAAGGTTAGCAAACAATTTTCAAAACCCTAAAAAATTTAATGTATGTGTCGACTAAAAAAATGGGGGAACGCCCCAATTCATACAAAAATCGACCAAACAAAAATTAAACATAAACCCTAGATAAACATATATCAAACAACATACAAGTATTTGTTTTATTACGCGTTTATGTAATTAATTACTCATTAAAACCAATGGCTCGTGATGCCACTGATGGAATTATATAACATGACATTCAAATAAATAACCACAAAACATCAAAGTAATCAAGCGGAAGCGTATAGGATTTATTAATGAACAATTAATTAACATAAAAGAATATGCGTACCTTTTCTTGATTCTAGCCGAACAAGAATCAAATCCACAAACTAGCAACGGATTAACCCTAATTTGATTTAGTTAGGATTATATGAATTACCCCTTACCGTTTTGTAATTCAATCCAAGATAATAACAATAATGTGTTATTACTATGTTCTTGTACACACGTACTAAACCGAATTAAAGTAATGCTAGTTTTTATAAAACAAATAACTTGTTTTGTGGAAAAGACTTAGATCGACACCCAAGAGGATGGCCGATCGGTTTGGAGTAGAAAAACACACACAAAACAATTTTTAGAGTTTAGCTTATGAGCACAAGAGATGGAAAAATAAAACCCCAAGCCTTGTTTATATACCCAACTAAACTTGGTGAACAAGTTGGTTTTCTTTCCTTGTTTTGATCCTTGGCCGATCGGTTTGGTATCCCTAAAGGGATTCCGGAACCTTCCCAACTTTTGCAATTTAATCATTTTCCATAAACATTTAACGACCGTTAATCCATTACATTAATTACTTAACGTCCGTTAGTTATTTCGTTTAATAAATAAATAAATATAACATTTATATTTAATTATTAACTTTAAATTCTCATACGTAAAGTGTGCAATCCCATAGTCTCGAGTTCGATCCTAACACACGTCTATTAATTTATTGTCCATAAAACCAACATAAGGATCCTCTAATGTTCATTTGAACATTAGAGGTGATGTTGTGTTTTAAGTGATTGTACATAATAATTATTTCAAAACATTTATTTTATTTTAATTCAAATATACAATCATTTAAAATACAACATTACCTATGATGTTCAAATGAACATTAGAGAATCCTTATCCTTATTAATATTGCAATATGAGGTGCCCTATCATATAATGGTCAATCCATGTCTATTGTAAATTTAATAAGGATAATGATTCTCTAATGTTCAATCCATGTCTGTTGTAAATTTGGTGTCGGAAAAATATACGTTTCAGTAATGTCGGATATTGCAAATTGTTGATCTTTCAAAATCATGTTATGCAATATGATGCACGAGTACATGATTCTCCGTAACTTGCCAACAGTAAATGCACGCGCCGGTTGGGGAATGATATGCCAACGTCCTTGGAGGACACCAAAAGCTCTTTCGATATCTTTTCGAGCACTTTCTTGTTTCGCTTTGAATGCCATATTTTTTTGGTTACCTGCAACTGTAAATGACTTAACAAAAGATGCCCACTTCGGGTAAATCCCGTCAGCTAGATAATACCCTTGCTTAAATTTACACCCGTATACTTCAAAGTCAACCTCAGGGGCGATGTCATCAAGCAGGTCGTCGAATAACGGAGAATTATTTAAAACCATAAGATTGTTATTCGCACCCGCTACCCCAAAAAATGCATGCCAAATCCACAAATCGTATGAAGCAACGGCTTCAAGCATTATAGTTGGATATTTTTTATCACCTTTGTGAAATTGGCCTTACCATTCTTTTGGATAATTTTTCCATTCCTAATGCATACAATCGATGCTCCCCAACATTCCCGGTAGCTTATGAACAATGTTATGTGCATTGTATAAGTTACGAATGTCATCCTCGTCTGGTTTTCCTAAAATCTCCTTCACATATAGATGGATTATGCACATAGTGAAAAAATATAGGCAATCGCGTGCACAGTGTTCACCTATTTGTAAATACTCATCTAATGCATCAGCTAATACCCCGTAAGCCAATTGGCGTAGGGCATATGTGCATTTCATAATCACACTAAAACTCATTACACCCCTAGCATCGGGTCGGACTCTAAAGAAATAAAAAATGCTTGGGAAAATGATGATGAGTTTCAATACCTTGTACTATTTGTAAAAATAGTCTACGGCTTATACGAAAGCGACGATTAAAATTTTCGTCCGTGTATTTTGGGTTGTCACTAAAATAGTCAGCAAGTAGACGTGCTTCAGCAATTTCACGTTCACAGAGGACGTATCGACATCGACGGTGGCATGAAGGACCGGCTTCTTTTGTTGCAACGATTGCTCGTCCTAAAACTCTTGAATAAACATTTCTAGCTCTGCTATCTCTTCAATGTCACTTTTACCGGAAAAAGATGATTCACTCATGTTTATATATGTAGATTTTATAGTGTGTAAAAGTGTGTTTATTTTAATTGAAATGGTTTAGTATTTATAGTGTGTAAATAGTGTGTTTAAAAAAATGAAAATTTAAACGTCGGGTAATGGATACAATTTCAGAAAAAGGTACACATTTAAGCTCGTGGTGCAGATGGCGAAGGAGCTGACGGCGAGAGACGCCAGTGTGGCGGCGAGCGACGGTGAAATGCCACGGTGGCACGACGAGGGGACGGCGAGACGACACCTAGTGCTCTAATGTACATTAACCCCTTGATTGCAACTTATTTATTTACATGGAAAACCATGGATAAGTTTTACTTCTTCCATCTCATTTTCATAATCTATATTACTAGTTTTGTTTGTTAAAAAAACATTGTCATCTTTCATTAAATAACACTTATAAGTAAATATTCTTTTCCTATATTATCTTTAGTTAACTATTAAAAACTTATAATAGGCTTTGTTTTTAGTCACATGTTGATAAGTGCTACAAGTTCTCATGTATTTCGTGTCAAGGTAATCGCGATAAATATTGATCGACTTTGAGGAAAGGCTTGAAGAATGGGAAATGATAACTAGATAGGAATGGAAGAATAAATAGTTAGATAAAATGATTAAAAAAAAGGATAGTGATCCCTATTGTTATTGTTGGAGCATGCTGTTATGTGTATTTTATGTTCATCCGTTAACTTTGACCATGAAAATATTTTCAAACTAATAACCCAATGATTTCCCAGTGGCCCGTAAGTTCATGTTTTACATGTTCTAATTAAGGCATAGTGTTAATCAAGAGTTTTCTCATATTTTGTCAACACTTTGCACTTCTACACTGATTAGCACTGATAATACATTTATACTTCTTCATGACTAACTCAGCTATATTTTTCAGCTTAATTTCAGGATTCTTCCTAATTTTATCACCAAGTTATTTAGCAATCCACTTATAGTCCACTAATGACTCGAACATAAAATTTCTAACACAAACATGTTCATGTTTTAAACAGATAGATTGAAAGGTTTTTTCATCTTCATTTATCTAGCATATAACATGAAACTACACTTTCAGACATCTTCTTTTTACACATACTAGGAAACCTGAATTGATTCCTTTATTTGCCTAACTCATGATATTTTAGAGATAATGGTCTTTGGCCACAAACTGCGATGATCTTGTCTGATGAACTCCTTTCATACCAATTGAATATCCATTAGCTAGAGCATAGTATGTTATGCATGTTGGGTTTTACTAATCATAACAATTATATAAAACAAGTAAACATCATCAAAGCATGCAGCGGAAGTAATAGGAATAATACTTGTAAATTAACTAACCGAATTAAAAGTATGTGCGTACCTTTTGCGAATCAATGCAATTAGGGTTTATAGAAAAAAAAAAAACCCTAATTAGGATCAAGAACAAGAAACCCTAAACCCTAATAAATTAGGGTTTGTGAATGTCGACCAACATCTAAGTCGACCCACCAATTAAATCAACCACCAAGATTCACAAGCTCAAGCGTGCTTGTTCTTCGTTCTTGTACACACGTACTAATAGCGATTTGATGTGAAAAGCTAGTTCCTTTGAATCACTAATAAACCAAACACTTTATCTTTGAGCTAAGACAAAATCGAAAACCCTTGGGGTGAGGGTATTCGACCGGCCACACAAAGAGAAGAGGAGAAGGAGAAGAAATTAGGTTATTGGTGATCCAAGATTAGGTTATGAATGAATACAATGAATTGTATTTATAGGTAACTTATCTTGGTGACCAAGTTAGAGTGGGATTGGGTTTTGGAAACCCCCACCGATCGGCCTATTCATCCCAAAGGGGATTCTAGAACTTTCCCGACATCTAATTTCATTCTTAGTCCTTCTAGTTAATATTTAACGACCGTTAACCAAACCTCGTTAATTATTTAACTATCGTTATGTTTTATTTAGTGATTAATAATTAATAACAATAACGTTTTATTTATATTAATTATGTACATCAATTCTCATACGTAATGTGTGCAATCCCGAAGTCTCGAGTTCGAATCCGGTCATACTAATATTAATAATTATCCATAAACCTTTCAATGCATTCTTTCAGCACTCTCAAACTTTTCTTCAAGCCGTAAATGTGTTATTAGGGTTTGAGAGAGGATAACTGGGGATCAATAAGTGTTAATGTGTTATAAGATTTTTTTGGTGGGAAAATAAAGTGTTTTATGTGAAGTGATGTCATTGGAAATATACAAACACCGTACATGTACGGGTTTGGGGAAATATAATGTCTAACTCAAAAATATAACGAGGTCAACATGGATCAAAGGTGCGAACTCAGCAAAAAACGGGGACAAGCTTAACTAATGTTGAGATTGGTAGGATTAACAACTTATAAACCTTGGTTTGGAAAAAAAGTAAATAAAGAAAAAAGAAAGCTGCACAACTCAGTTACATTGTTCGTATATATATACTCATTCGATTATTTTTTCTTTCAATCAAATCATCTTAAAACTATATTATATAGATAAGTTACTCAAAGAGTCTAACTATGTCAAACATCTTCATTTTGGTCATCTTTCTTCTTGCCAAATTATTGATTGCTACTTCTGGTATGGCTAACTTTTTTGCATTATTATTATGTCAAAACTATTTCATATGAGTCGTATAAATAAATTTGACAAAAAAATGAATATTCGAGTACTAATATATTTTTATGCGTATAGGGAATGAGATATCGAGTGAAGGAAACAAAATTTGCCGCAAATCTATCCTTATGGTTTGCAAGAATCATCTAGCATGCACTTACAAATGCCTAGACGGGGATTTTAACGCTCTGAGAGAGTGCATAGCGCCCTTCCTTTGTGAATGTCATAAATTTTGTTAACTAAAAAGTATGATGTGGTTGAAGATACATAATCATGTATGATCTTCTAAAATAAAGTTAACTATCCTATCTATTTATGTTTTAAAAGTTTGCATTTCTTATATTTATATATGTGTTGTTAGGCATTCTTACTTAGCTAACATGTAATAGTGAGACTGAAAAATAGGTATCATGTCACCTTTTTTTTTCTTACATATACAAATTGCGGTTTTTAGGGCATACAACATTATAAATTGATAGATTTACTCAACATCCATGTTCATTGGTGTTGTAAGATTGAGTATACCTATAAATATTGGTAATTTGTGAAAAGAATTGCTTATTAACTTTAGAGTCTAATATAATTGGTTTGAAACAAAAACTCAAGTGAAATTGCTAAATGGAATATGCAATTTATTAAATATATATGCACGTAATATGTAATGTGTATTGTTCAAAAAAGAGATTAATATATATATATATATATATATATATATATATATATATATATACACACACACTATATATATATATATATATAATTTAGATCAAATAAGATCAAACTTAAAGTTGTTAAAATGAGATCGAACTAAAATTTGACAAAGGATACTCTCCTTACAATAAAAATAATTTTCTTATTTACTACAACTAAAATTGTTAAAGTTTCGATAGATTTATTTTTAAAATTTACGAAACCTAGGTGATACACTTTGATTAGAAGTTTAATGTGTATCAGGTTTTTGTATGTGTATCAGGTTTTGGAATATTTATTAGTGTAATGTGTATCAGGTGTATCACTAATCCAAACTCATGTATCATTTGGTTATTAGTTGCTAAAATGTTAATTTGTATTAAAATATTATTTTTTTTGTGTATGATTGCTAAAATTGTTATTTATAAATGTTTTAGTGGTTTTTTAGATTTGATCTTATTTTTACAACTTTAAGTTTGATCTCACATTAACCCTCCCCTATATATATATATATATATATATATATATATATATATATATATATATCATTTAATGCATCTTATGCCCGTCTACTAAAAGATAACAATTCTCATCGTGATGGTATCTTTTTTATCGTTTAACACCGTATGTTGATACACATGTGGTTTTCATAACTGGGTTACATACAGGTCATATAACGGGTTGGGATCCAGTGAAAAGAAAACTTAAAATGAGAAGGATAAGAATGAATTATAACCACACATTTGAGATGCATTGAATTGAATTAGATGCATCTTTATGCATGTAGACTAGATGCATCTCAAATAGTTTCAAAATTTATTTTGAAGTGAAAACGATACAAAATAGTACTAGCAATAAATTTGACCCGCATGGGACGAAAAGTACATAGGATTCACATAACTTAATGAAATGCATCTAATATATGTATATGCATTTAATTTTTTGATAAAAAATATACTAAGATGCATCTAAAATATTAAAGATATATCTAATTTAAGTCTATGTATCTCTAATGTGTGGTTATAGATAGTTATCATCATTTTTATTTTAATATTTTTTCTCATTTGATCTAAGTTATATAACATTTTGATTGATGGTAACTAGTTAAACTTGAGGATGATGGTTGTGTCATTCTCATGTTGATCTAAGGACCAAGATTTTAAATTTTTTATGTAAAATCTTAAAAAGAGTAATGTACAATAACCTTGATTGCAACTTACTTATTTTACATGGAAAACCACGGATAGGTGTTACTTCTTCGATCTTATTATTATAGTCTACTAGTTATATTGCCCGTACACGTACGGGGTTTTGTCTTAAATTTTTAATTATGGTTTATAATTATGTTTGACATACATGGTAAGAAGTTCATATATAGTTTTTGCATAGACATGGTTATTTTTATTTACAAAGTTTAGTTATCGCATATTGTATTTATATATCAATAATTTAGATAAATTCATAGTTTTATCTTATGCTGGAATATAAATTGTTGTGTTACCATATATCTGTTCTAAGTTCAACTATTATAACATATTATAACATTTTATATAATTATTTTGACAATAACACCAACCCTGTATACCCTATTGGTCTATAAGCTTGGTTTGATGAAATAGTTCTATATCGCCTCGTTAAAACCAGGTAACAAAGTGATTGTTCTTTGCAAACTTTTCTAACTGAATTAGTTGTTCCCTTTAATCAACATAACCTGGTGGATTGTTTGGTAAACAGGAAAAAATGACTTCTGGTCCGGGAAACATTTGACAAATCAGGAAAGAGATCATTTTCTGTAGTACATTCATGTACTCGATAGTCGTATATTTCTTAACATCTTTTTGAAAGTCCCTTGTTTTTCCCATTATCACACTTTGATCTGCGCAAAACAGTCAAGTCAAACAGACTTAAAACTGCTCAGACACAAATGCAATTAAGATCAGAGAATACAGGGGATTCCCGGGTCGTTAAGTCCCACGGAGGATGAATTGGTGTTTAAAACAACTTCAGATGATAGAATGATCACTAAGGATAGTGATCAGTAAGGTTTTCGATGGATAATTACCTAAAGAAAAGATCATTGCAAAAATCTATTAAACTCAAATGCAAAATCAATTCTATCAAATAAATTCAATAAATCAAAATATTTTTGTGTTTTTGTAGTAAAATTTATATCACTATCGCAAATAAATTATCTAAAATAGAAAATAAAGAAAATTAAACGTAAATTCAGCGAAAATAAACATTTAGAAAAGAAATCCATTAATAGGTAGCTTTTGGAATGACTAGTGATAGGAATCACTAGTAAGATAGTAGACTTCAACAAAATTTGTGGTTAAGTAGGAGGCACCCTGAATTGCTGGGCCCTTAGGGGACATAAGAGACTAGAATTAACGTAAACACAGACTCGTCAAAATTCAGACAAACTGAACTGACAAAACGCGTCTAGTTTCACACTATTACCCTTTTTGTTCCCTGAAAGTTTTTCTACAATTCTTTATATGCTGATAGCTCATGTACTTACATGATGTCTTTTACTAGAGAAAGGACTAAACAGTTTACAAAGGGCCTGGTCTTCAGTAAAAAAGGACAAATGGTTTGTTAGGTGGTCCAATACAACTAATTTCCCTTGTTGATTAAGTCAATCTTTTCAAACGTTTCTTGTTAGTGAAACAATGGACCAAAATTGCTCCGCTATATCTTGATAAAGTAGTTTGGTTCGAATATCTGGTTATCCCATATGTCC
>BPTQ01000001.1:304524201-304539706 GCA_019973895.1 Chrysanthemum seticuspe | reverse complement strand
CTTATTTCCCTACCGTAAGCCTAACGTTACAACCCTTTAAAGACCTCTTTGATAGTCTTTCCTAGGTGCTTACGCCAAAGCGATGGAGGTTTGATCTATTCTCAAGCCTATGGTAATCTATGTACTAGGACCGGTTAATGAGTGTTTATCTTCCATTTCCTATATTGTTATATTTCATTTATACACCCGAGAGAGATGTGAGTATCCAAACACCCCATGTGAGGTGCTAGTATGTAATTTCCGTGCTTGTTATGACTTTTGCGGGGCTTATATGTGTTGTGGACCGTTTTGGATTAATGCTTCATGACCCCTAACTTATAAATTAATTGGCTAAAAGCACATTTGCTTGAGGACAAGCAAATAACAAGTGTAGGGATATTTGATAAGGTTTTAAAAGGTACCATTTTGAGGGGTCGTTTAAGTCCTTATTTGATCACTTTTGTATCCGTTATTGCTTAATATCGTTCCTTTTCACTTTTTAGGTCTCGTGAAGGCAAAATGCTGGAATGGCACTTATTTGGACGAAAAGGCGCGAATATATGAAGAAAATGGTCAAAGTCAAAATCGAGACACTCACAGTTGCCGAAAGTAGAAGGCGACGGCGTCAGGTGTTAATGGCAACGCCGTCCCAAAAATATTGTGACGATACAGGTCTCAAAACTCGTATTTTCAAGTGACGACGTCTAGCTGTGGAAGAGTAGGCCGTCGCTACTCAGACGGCCTAGATGCAATCCAGACGACGTCAGAAGCTGAAGAGGACGGCGTCACGGACATAAGGTGACGCCGTCGCAAGGTTAACGTGGCCAAGACGAAACCCTAATGGCGGCGACACGACGACGTCACTAAACATAAGGTGACGCCGTCGCAATTGTAATCTTATATATAGAATCCGAATTTTTCAGTCTTTATGTGGAGAGTCTTTGGAGTAAAAACCTAAAACCGAACCTAAGGTGTCTTGTACAGTATTTTAGGGTTTTAAACCCTCTCTTACACCAAGATAAGTCTTTACTTCATTAATTCAATTATGTCTTTGATTATTTGTGTGTATGCTTGCATGTTCTCCATGTCCGGCTAATTTATTTGTGTGTTTGCTTAGGAAGTATGAAACTTAATTATTGAATATTGATTGGTTGTTTCTTATCTTAGTTGATTAATGATCTAGTAATGCGATAGGTCATTCGTTATGTACGTAATGCTTGATTCATCTTTGTGAACCTTAGAGTATAATTACCTGAGTAATTGTAGGCTAAACCATCCAAAGAGCGCCTTAGAGTAGGAGTCTATAATCTCTAGTGGTTTTGTAGACAAGACCCTTTGGTAAGTTCGAAGAGTTAGGGAGAAACGCATACCCTACGACTTTAGACACACAACGCAACTAGGAATAAGACGTGACACTCAACCATCAATAGGAGATAATTAAGGAGTAATACAAACTAAGTAAACACATCTTTAAACTATCATACGAGCACACATTAATTAGACATAGACTCCCACAACCTTAGTTTAGATAATTAGATAATAGTAGAGTAATCGGTAGAAATACCAACCCCCCAAATCCAATACCCGAGATTCGTACCTTTCCATTTTCATAAAATATAAAAAGATAAAAAAAATAATCTTCCTCAACCTTAAACCTTAGCGTAGTAACTCCCTACTAGCATTCCTATTCCCCTAGAGAACGATATCAATACCCGTGGCTTACCATAATTACTACACTACAACGATTAGGTTCACTGCCTAGGGTGTTATAAAACTTGCTCGAAGAAAAGGAAGTTCCTTTGACCCCGAACGACGCGTGTAGCGTTATCATGTTTGATTTTTCGTTAATGAAGATGGCAGTGGTGATTGTTGTTAGAAAAAGAATGTGTATAGATAATTGAGAGATGAGAGAGAAAGGTATGATACGAGAAGTACGGGAAGGATATGTGAATTACTTTTCCCACACTTTTATTTAGAGGCATTTTTTGATTTGTTTAATGATCCAACAGATGATAATACTTTTTGTTAATACAAATAAGCCGTAAAACATTTATTTATATTTTACGATCTTCTAATGTTTTGCCGATAACAAACGTAAAATCATTTTAACGAAACAAATAAAAAACGTAAATAGTTTGAGCAAATAGTTTACTAACACACTTACATTTTCATATAAAACACTAAACAAATAATATTGTTTACATCTTATAGAAATGCATATGTATAACAACTAGTGTTTACATAATATGGAAATGGGTATATATATATATACTTAGTATATATATTGTAATGGGTAGAAATCTAAGTACTTGACCCATTGACTAGATACATTGAATGTAGTTGGGTAAAACCCAAAGTCCATGACCCATACCCATTTTGCTTGATCCATAACCCATGACCCATTACATGACATCATGCATGAAGTCATGTTTGGTATCATCCATGACCCATGGACCTAAACCATACCCATGATCCAATGTCTAGATACATTGTATATATTTGGGTAACCATGACCCAAAGTCCATAACCCATGATCCATGACCCATAACCCAAATATGGAGGAGCGTCCACGGATCCCCAGGATTACACTGGACGGATCCCTCAAGTAAGGGATCCGGGCAACAGTAGATGTTTTTGCCTATAAATAGTAAGCCATTTCTTTATTGTAAATCACCCCTTTTACACATACGTTCTCTTAGTATTGTAAACTCTCTAACCTCAAATCTAAATGATCTTTCTATGTAGTTTTGTGTTTGTGTGATTCTCTAGGTTCCTCTTAAAGGCGAGATCACCACCTCTTGAATTCGAGCAAGCACAAGTCCATGAGTTGCCAAGCTTCATCATCATCAAGACTACTGAAGTTCTCTTGTTGATAGTTCTTTCTTCCTCCTTAGAAGTGTTGTGTTGAAGGCATAAGTGAAAGATGTAAGCTCCCGGAAAATTTCATTGTACTTAAGACCTTAATCAGAAATTAACCACGATTTATATCATCATGAAATTTTCTAAACATCACGTTTGCATATCATTTGGCATATGCATGATCAACGCAGCTTGAGCGTTCATAAATATACCGTTGTGATCAGAACGAAATTTCCCACGATCCCGATAATCTTAAAATACGTAACGGATACGCAAAAATTTTTAAAAATGCGAAATAAAATATAATAAAAATATATTGGGCCTCGGAACTTATTGGACTTCATACCACCTCACGACCCAACCCAACACACTATTGGGCCTCGTAACCGAACCAAGCCCACACCATTTTGTCCTTGGGCCTCGCTACCCCCTCGAGCCTAACTCGTTTAATGTTTCATTGGGCCTAGCTTTGTACACGACCCACTAAACAAGCTCACCCACCCTTATTTCTTCTGGGCCTAGCTAACGAGCCCAAAACACATAAAATTAGCAAGAAATACAATTTTTGATATTACTTCCCTTGTGAAATTTTGTAACCGGTCGAAGTAAAGGAGAACCAAACCAAATCCAGAACTAGAAATCCTCCTTTGGATCCTAAACCAATCGTGTAAGAGTGGACAAGAGGGGAGACAAAGCACAATGTTTAGCCACCCTAATGCATTAATATAATACTCTAAACATGCCCAAGACCATTGACCATCACTTGGACTTCTTAAACCTTTGGGTAAAATGTTTGTTTAGACAAGGAATGAAAGGACTAGACCTTGGCATGCCCTCATAATAGGCTGCCATGTCCACGGCTCAAACCAAACTAAGACCAAGTTCAAAGAACACATGTCTAATATTGCTAAGACTAGGTGATCTAAGGAGTAAAATAATACAAGAACCATGCTTGTTTTTCCTTATAAACACATGACACACCCATTTCTTCTAACTTACCCATACTACTTCACACAACACACACACACAAATCTTCCATTTAGAATACCAAAAGGAAAGGAATGAGCTAAGGAAAACGTGAAAGGGAACAAGGGTTTAACGCTAAGGAACTTGGGTAAAATAATAATTTGGATATCTTTATAATGAGAACACGAGGTCAGAGCTTGAATCACTATCACATTGTTCTTCTCTACTCTTGACGAGTGATTGTAAGTATCTCTACACTCCTTTCGTTTCAAACTCGATTAGCTTACATGCTTTATCACATGCTATATATGTTAAGTGCACCATTTCACAATAGATCAAATCGTGTAGCTTGTTATAGACAATCTCGACAAAAAGTTTACATATTAACACTAGTTAAACACGTTGAAAACACATCACAACTATATGTAGAACCCTCGTACACCTTAAAAACACACGCAAACGTTAACGGGCCTAAATCCCAACAGTTAAGCCCAACAAGCCCAAACCTTGTCCAAGTAAAACCCAACCGGCCCAATAAGTCTAAAATAAGCCAATAAGCCAATAAGCACTAAAGATAAGTTAGAAATAAGTCATGATCATTTTGTAAAGTTTTCATGTATTAAAACTATATTCGGACTTAATTTGCAAATATTATAGTCCATGGGTTAAAATTGTAACTTTTCTTAAAGTTAAAGGGTCCTAATGTACGTATATTAAGCATATATGAAAAGTCTAAGGGCTGTTATGGCCAATTTCGAAAGTATGGGGTAGGAAATCACGTGCATGCGCGCGTATAAAAACCCACGAGGACCAATCTTGCCAATTGCTTAAACTAGTTATAAGAAAACTTTGGGTGAAAAGTGTAAACTTGGAAAATATCAGGTTTAAACGTGTGAAAACAAACTTGGAGGGCTGATTTCGTAAAAGTAGACTTTCCAAGGGATAAAACTATCAAATCTGAAAGTTTTGGTATAAAAATACATTCGGGTAGAAAGTGTCATTTTCTCCAACTTGGAGGACTAAACTCGTACTTTTCGTAAGTTGAGGGTAAAAAGTGTAAATTCGGAAAATGTTTAAAAAACTTATAATCTTATCGTAACTTCGTAAAAACGAGTATTTTGATCATATGAGTATCTTATTTTTCGGATATCGTTAAACATATCACATATATGAATGTATATATATATATATTTTTAAGAAAATAGTTATATATATATATATATATATATATATATATATATATATATATATATATATATATATATATATATATATATATATATATATATATATATATATATATATATATATATATATATAAAATCCGACAAAATGCACAGGGAATCTAAACAAGCTAAAATACTCAACAAACCTATCAAGATCACAACGGGGGAAAACCATTTCACTTATGCGTAAGTGAGGATCATTAACTAAGGCAATATAGCAAGTAAATTAACTTAAAACGTTAAGCACGCACGCACACTATTGGATTGGACAATCCAATTATCTATTGAATAAGAATATTCAATGCTCTATTATTTTGGTCGTGAACCAAAATGTTCATCATACTGAGACTCGCCATCACATCATTTTTAGGTTTCGGTTTGGAACCTCCGCTACATTATGCTTGATCTGTTTGTGCTTGTTCATATCATCAAGGTGAGTTCATAGCCTCGCTTTTACTTTTATTTGCAAACCCCGCGAGGGAGATACATGCTCTAAACTAGAACACAAGGTTTTTCATAAATGTTCGCTTCTTGATTATTGGTACTGCCTAAGTATTTAGCCATAAGTCCCCTGTATCATGAACCATTAGTCACAGCGAGTGAACGCATATATCGTGAATAGTACTATGGGGAGTAACGACCCCGTCTCGGTTATAGAGAAATAACCGGGGCGCACCATATTTGAATTGCATTAGGTATGTTAAGTCACTAGATTAACAACACAAGCTTAATAGAAAAAGATAAAGGCGATTGAACAATAAACCAAACACACACACACGATATGCTTATGCGTTTATGCGTAGAGAGTGAGTGAAAGGAATAAATTGAACAACCAACCCTCAAGTGAGGGTTATACAAGAGTATTTATAGGAGGGAAGCTAGGGCAACACTCCTAGTTCCCATCCTTTCCTTAATGGACATGGGCCTAAGCTCATGGGCCTTCTACATAAGCTTAAGGCTAATAACAAACATAAAGGCCATAATTAAGGTAACTATTACATATAAATTACTAACACTTGATTATGGTTTAGGAGTGATTCCAACAATCTCCCCCTAAGTGTTAGTGATTAAAACGGTGAAGGCGTTGATGTAATAGAAGCTTTGACGTCTTCTGACATTCTTCTTTCTTGTGAGAAGAATTGCCTTGATTCGAACAATCTCCCCAGTGTAGAGAGATAGTTTTCTTTGAACAGTTATGCTTTGACGTCATCTTTAACTTTGTTCTTTGATCATTATTCTTTGTGATGAAAGTGATAGTATGTTGTTGTTGTCTGCATCAAGTCTGCCTCAGGTCTGCTTCACTGCTCCAGTGTCTCCACGTCATTCTTCAACACGCTCATACGCTCTTTGACGTTGGACTTCATTACTGATGAAGTTCTTTAAGTAGATTCTTTGATTTGACGAAGAATCATTCTGACTGTTGTGTTGCTTTTGGATATAACTTCCATTAGTGATGATGTTGGCGTGAGCATGAGAAGAATCTGCACGATCATTCCGCTCCAGAGCTTCCATAAGAAGAAAAACATAAAAAAGGTTAGTAATAAGCGGATTCTGGCAGTTACAAGTTTGAACTTCGAGAGTGTTAACAGCATAGTGTGAAAACACAACTCTAATTCTTACAAAGGCCGTTTCTGAATTGGAGTCCCACAAGTGAGATAACACGATGTACCGAAGTACACCTACAATTCAGATGAGTCGCTGAGGTACACCGAAGCATCACTTCACGACTGTAGACCGTTTGAGACCACTAAGCGTAATCCACGGGGAGTTGCTGAAGCGACCTGCTGTAAGGGCTGTTTGATGTTGACCCTGGCAGGAGTTTCCATTCAATCACTGAGGATCACAAATGTGAACCTCTCATAAATGTTCTCGACAGATTGTTAAGATCTGTGAAGGACTCGATAATGTACCACTGAAATTCTTATTGTTGAACGTCAGGTGATGAAATGTCAAGTGTACCTAAGAGATCTTTTGATGAATCTCGTGGCTCTAGACTCAATAGTGCATTTTGGTTTTCCTGAGCGGAGACTAGGGAGAGGGTCTCCTTCTTCAATACCAGCAATCTCTAAGAGAAAGCCGATAGTTTACGTAGGGTTCCCTGTGAGAATGAAACAAGATTCTGTTGAGAGAAACTTGAGTGGTTAAGAAGGTTTAGTGCATGCGTCACTGGGTCCATGACGACTTTTAATCTTCAATACCGATGTCATCTAGTGACAACCAGTAGCATATGAATTGAACCCGGTGTCTGCCCTAAGTTGAATAATCTGGAGGGCTATTTCTTTTCACCCTTTTCTTTGCATTTCTTTTTAATTCTTCAACTCTTTCTTTCTCCGATTCTCATTTTCTCCTTTTTATAATCATACCTAAGGACTTCTAAATTCTAACTATTGGTAGTGTCCTTGGGTAGATCCCTCCGGCTCTGGCGGATCATAGGACGGTTATTCCTAACCTTAATCACCTTATAACTCCATTGCCATAAAACCATTTTCAAGAAAAATCTCTCAAAGGGTTTGTAAATGAAAACATGTTTGAACCACTGTGAGAGTTTTATCTTTTAGCAGAAATACTCCCCCTCCACATGTGCTTTAGAGTTTTGACGGAAATCTGCACTGTGAGGAAAGAGCGCGCACTTTTTGAATTGATCGACTCAAGATAGACAATCCCTTGCGAGACACGATTACGTAGCATAGTTAAAGAGTTGCATTGTCAGCTTTTAGGTGACAACTAGCTCTAATAACTATCTTGAAGGTGTGGACAACCCCGAAAGCTTGTCAAACCCGTCAAAGTTCATGTCTACCAAGAGTTTCTCGAATGGTACATTCTACTCGGATAAGTCCTTTGCGAGACACGTTTACATCACTAGCGAACTAGTTTGAAATTATTACCCGTCCTGGACAAGTCTTTTCGAGTTACTAACAGTTAAGATCTCGTCAATTCATGGGTTAAAGTCTTTTCACACGAGAATTTATATTGCAAAACACAACATATTTCTTATCACGTATTTTTCTCCCCCTCAAAAATGGCATATAAAATGTTATTTTTGAAAAGTTGAGAATAAATATGACCATTTCGAGTGTTGCGGGAAGAATGACACAAAGAACATTTTGTTGAACAAAGTTTTAAGTCAAGTACTCCCCCTCAACGAGTGATATAAACGGTTGAGATTTTGAAAATCATAAGGGAAAGTACTTGTTCTTTTGAGCGAAACCTTGAAAAGTGAAAGGTTTGATATGTGTTACTCAAAATTAAGAAGCTTTCGCTCCTTTTATAAGGATTGTGGCACTGAAGCGTACCACAGGGTCCTTTATTTACAAGTGCAGGTTGTACACTATAATGTATGCACAAGCCATAAACATAATCAATCACACATCCAAAAGTATAATGAAAGAAGCAATTCAAGGGGTACCAGGTAGTCCAGAGATGTTGCCAGGAGTATGAACCGGGCGTTGAAAGCCGGTGATGTTAATCCTGGGTCGACCACCAACATAGCTTTCCAATCTTCTGAACTGATCCCTTCGATAAAACCGTTCATCAATCATCGTGATGATCCTCTTCACATCCCTTCGATCCTGAGAATTCCATCGCTTAGGAGACCCAATCTTCTGATGTATATCCTTCAACCGATAAGCCAATCCATCCCTAACCAACTTCAAAGTGTGATCTCCAAATTTGTGAAGATCTCTGCACGCCATTAAGCAATTTCTTTGAAGTTCACTACAGTAAACGACGCCGAATGGTTTGCTGATGAGTGTACATTGTGAGAGCTGGTTTATGTCGGGAAGATCAAGCTGCGGTGGAGTGAAGTTGACACGGGTCTGATAAGATTCAACTACAAGCTGGAGATCTTCTACACGTTCTTTGATGACTATGCGTCTGATGAAGATGAGCAATGACTTGATGAATTCACGTTGTACTTCAGTGGAGAATTGTCTCATACGACCCTGTACTTTGGCAAGGTACATGTCTTCGATGTCGTTGATAGACAAATTCTCAAAGTCAGCTTCAGAGAATGCATAATCCCTTTTGTCTTGCCTTTTGACCACAATCTTCTTGAGAAAAGTGTAGTCCCATTTGGACGAAAGATCAACGTTTTTGATGGCAACGATACTTTTAGTACTGAACACTGCATGTTGAGACTTCTGGACCTGGCAGCTTCTGTAGTAGATTCTTTGGCATTCCGGCCAATGGTGAATCCCATACATTGCATCACGGTCATACTCAGCCACGTTGTTGGAGAACAAGTGATTAGCTCTTTCCTCTATGGCTATGCAGTTTGAGTATTCGGCTGCCGGGAATGGAAGTGTCAAGGATGTAGCGTATTTCCTTGAACCATCGCCACCGTGTAGAAGAAATTCCAAGTCTTTGTTGAAGAAATATCTGAATGGAATCCTAGGCTGATCAGGTTGGCCAATTGTAGGGAGAGGTTTAGACCAGTCTGTGTAATATGGAGGATTGTCCCGTTGAGTGAAGTCGATGTTTGCTTCTGGGTTGAGCCAATCCATGTTGTTAGACATGGCTCGTGCAATATTATCAAGGTGATATTCGACCTCGATGGCACTTTCCGAGCTGTCTTTTAGAAGTTGAAATGCTTCATTCTTGATTCGCTTCAACTCGGATTTTGTCATCTTCTTCACACGGAATTTTTCTTGTATAAATTTTGCATGCTCCAATGTACTACATTCTGTAACCTCTTGACCTTCAGCTGGGTAGGGAGTGGAATTAACAAGTGTAGAAAACCATTCAAATTCCTCTGTGTTATCTTCATCTAGCCAGGATAGGACGTCAGCCTTGGGCGCCTTCTTCTTCTTTTTCTTAGGCCTAGAAGAGGATTCTGGTTTCTGTACTTTGTCGGGAGAGGCGAGTTGTTGTTGGGGCTCATTGTATTCTTCATCGTCACCACCCGTATACTCAAAATGGTCACCGGTTTTCTGAGTCTGGGGTGGTGTCTCGGAATCCTGAGGTTTATCTGCGGAAGAGGGAGGAGGGGATCTTTGTTGAGCAGGAGTCCTTTGTGGTGGAGGTTGCATCGAGTATTGAATGGAGGATGATTCATCAGACTTCTTTGTGCGTTTAGGCTCCTTATCCTTATCTTGATCTTTGTCTTCGTCATCTCTTGAACGTTTAGGCCTTACAGCTTCTTCTCTGAATGATGACTTGAGTTGGTATTCCAACAATGCTTCAAACAACTTAGCTTCGTGGGAGGAAAACGTTGCAGAGCGTTTTGACATTTGTGCTACTAGCCGGTTCACCAATTCATCATCTGAGAAGATTGTCGATTCAACTGGATTGATGCTCAAATTCAATGGAGTTGATTTCATGGCTTGCTTGGCTAAATGTAAGAGATTCGGATAAAGTTGTCTGGTATACATCTCCTTTGTTAGTTTCGGAACGACCTCCATTAAGAACTTGTGAGTGTATCCTTTTATCATCTCGTCCATGCTTCCTTGAAGATCATCCTTCATGAGCTTCTGTACATACTCCCTTTCAACTTGCATCTTGTCATTCTCATCATGAAGGTACGTTAACTGGTCAGCAATAAAATTTAGATTTTTTGTAAAGCATGTCTTTCTTTCTAACCTGTTTGACCGCATTCACAATTCTTTTATGAGTATGAGAAATCCAAGACCGAGGTGGCTTCTTTACTGATTTGGATGTTGATTTGGTTGATCTTTTTTATGGTGGTGGTGAATAATGAGAAGACGAATCTGATGATGAAGAGACATGAGGAGACTCTGGATCCTTTGGAGGTGCAGAGGTTTTCTCCTCTGAGCGAGCAGGACTGTCTAGCAGAAACTTATCATAATCAGTATCATCTCCAGAATTTTCTTTCTCTTCAGTCTTTTCTGTCTCAGTCTTTTCTTTGTCACCCTCATCTTTCTCGGACTTATCTTCATCATGTTCCTCAAAGTCATGCTCAACAGTTTCTTCCACTGGCTTTTGTTGTTGCTCCAAAGTGGTGGCACCAGATCCCTTATCGGGTCGATTAACCGCATCAGGATCTGGTGAAGGTTGAGCTGCACCACTTGACCCTCCGGGGCCACCCATTTGATCTTTTGCAAATTCTTTTGCCACGTGTTGGAGTCTAAGGAATTTGAACTTCTTCCTGTATGAAATATCCAGTTGCTCTTCTTCTTCATCTGCGCTTTCTTCATAAGGTACAAGTACAGGAGTCTTCCCTTTTTCTTTGTCAGCTGGTGGACTTGGAGGTTTAGTTGCTGAAGGAGGTTCTTCGGTTGCAGATTCAGAGTAGAAGATCTCTTCGTCTGATTGTGTATCTTCAGAGCTTTCGTCCACAAGCTCTCTTTGCGGTTCATGCTCAGACTCAGGAATGGGAATATGAGTAGCTTCCTTAGAGGGAACAGTCCTTTTTCGTGGAGGATTCCTCTTGGGGATTATCCTCTGACTTTCAGTACTTGCAGCACTTCCTGCACTGCCTCTTCTGGTTCTCCGTATAGGTGTTCCAGAAGACTTCTCATCGAGATGACCAACTTTTCCTTCTCTTACTGCTACCAGATACCTTTTGTATGTCTCGAGCTTTTTGATTTCGTTAGTCAGAAGGTGATCAGGTAACACAGCACCCTGTTTCTTTGTTGACGATTCCTTGATTCTGACTGATAGGGTAGGCTCAGTCAACATATCGTGATTGTCTGGGTCATTGAGCCTCTGCGGAATATCGGGATGAAGTCCAAGTGCTCTCTGGATCAACAGTTTTGTGTATCTGACATAGGGAATCTTTGAGCCAAGTTTCTTCAGAAATGACATCATGTCTTCCCATAACAGTGCTTCAATTTCGATGTCCTTTTTGTTGATCCTTATGCGTAGAGTAACAAGGACCTTGATTCTGAGTTTTATGCGTAGCAAGCCTGAAACAAAATCATCATATCATCAATCTTAACATGTATAGTCATTTTAAAACAGATCATGGCATGAAACTCATTTCTCAGTTTACGCGTAGAAAGTCATACGCGTAAGTCAAAACCCTAGAGTTTAAGAATTACGCATATGATTTCTAGCCATAGGAATTGCACCAAACGTTTTCTGGTAGGTCTTAGGTGTTGTGACAGTCTAATAACCAAGTTTTAACATCCAAAAGTCAGTGAATAAAAAATACCCAAACCTAAGAACATTAAACCCTAAATTCCAATTTTTAATCAATTAGTGTTTCTGGGTGGTTATAGGGCTGGATATCATCAATTCAACATGATATTAACATCACACAACAATTTTTTTGACCAAATACAATCACATTTGAAAAACCCAAAACCACGCATAAACCCTAATTTTCAAAGTCACTCAATTCGTGTATCTGGGTATGTTTTAGTGATAAAAATGTGTTCATTGATGTAAGAAAAGCATTTTGACACAAACATTTTAACCACAAACACCCATTCTTGATTGAGTGTTCATACGCTTATGCGTAGAACACTAAATCAATCATAGACAAAAATTTGACCGTTGGATTCGTGTAAAAATCAAAACCAATGTTTGTAAACACGTTAAGATCATGAAACAACTTACAAATTGATGATCAGAAACACAGATTTCTTGAACGAATCTTAGGCGTAGGATAGGTTTGGTGTGTGTATTAAATGTGAGATGAAAAGTTAGGTGGAAGTGTTTTTATTTAAAATAACTTTAAGCTTTTGGCAGTTTTGGTCCCTCCACCTTTTCCTTTTTCATCCAAAGCCATTTAACTTCCATTTTGGTTACCAACCAAAGATTTTAAGAAAGAAACTTGATGACACTCCCCCTCGACTTAAGAAAATGATGAAAGGTTATAAATTTTAGTCCGAGGAGTGTCAGTATAACCAGAAAAGTTTACCACCATTGTTAAAAGATACAACCAGAATAGAGTAACATGCAAGTACACGGATGTTTTTGAAACAATTAAGTATTTATTTTCTCCCCCTCAACACTTGATCGGAAAAATACTGAATTTTGAAAGATTAGAGTGTTGACGGATGAAATGTACTTGCCATGTTGAAAGAAAAATAGATAGAAGAATATTTTTGTAGTTTTATCAGGTTTTATATTTTTGTATTTTGTTTTTGAAAAATTATTTACAAAAGAGATTTTGGTGTTTGACAGGTTTTTAATACTGTTTTAGGAGGTCATCTAATTCCTCTTGAGTCAAACACCTCATACCAATCCGGTGGACCAATTCATTAAACCTAGCGGGAGGCAAGGCTTTGGTGAGAAGATCTGCCAATTGGTATTCTGTACCCACAAAATATAATTCAACAGTACCCTGTTCCACGTGGTCCTTGATGAAGTGATACCGAAGATCGATGTGTTTTGATTTCGAATGCTGAACTGAGTTGCACGAGATCACAATGGCACTCCGATTGTCGCAGTACATCGGGATTCTCTCAAACACGTAACCATAGTCTTTGAGTTGTGTTCGCATCCAGATGACTTGAGCACAACATGCCGACATGGCTACTTATTCTGCTTCGGTTGATGACAGCGATGTACAATACTGCTTCTTTGATTGCCATGACACCAGTTTGTCACCAAGAAATTGTAGTGCTCCTGAAGTACTTTTTCGAGAGTCTAAGCATCCTGCGTGATCAGCATCTGAAAAAGATATTAGTTCAAAACCAGAATCCTTCGGATACCAGATCCCCAAATTAATGGTTCCCTTGATGTATCGTAGGATTCTTTTAGCCTCTGAGAGGTGGGTTTCAGTTGGTCGTGACTGATAGCGGGAGCAAAGATATACGGCAAAGACAATATCAGGTCTGCTAGCTGTTAGATACATGAGAGACCCAATAATACTACGGTATTTTGTAGGGTCAACCAGTTTCCCATGTAAATCAGCGTCTAGCTTCTTGGTATGTGACATTGGTGTGGCATAAGTATCACAAGTATTCATCCCAAATTTGTTCAGAATTTCAAGAGCATATTTGGACTGACTCAGGAAAATACCACGGGGTGATTGATGAACTTGCAGTCCTAGAAAGAACGTAAGTTCACCCATCATTGACATTTCAAAATGTTTCTTCATTAGTTTTGCAAAAGCGATTGAGTACTTTTTATGTGTTGACCCAAAAATGATGTCATCCACGTAAATTTGAACAATTAAAATATGTTCCCCGTGATATTGTATGAAAAGAGTTGGGTCGACCGAACCTTTGGTAAAATTATTGGCAATGAGGAAAGATGATAACTTATCGTACCACGCCCGAGGAGCTTGTTTGAGACCATACAGAGCTTTGTTCATTTTGTAGACATGGTTCGGGTAGGCGGGATCAACGAATCCTTCTGGTTGGCTGACATAAACCATTTCTTTAAGTTGCCCATTCAGAAAAGCAGTTTTGACGTCCATCTGAAAGACCGTTATATTCATATGAGCCGCGAACGCGAGAAATATCCAAACAGCCTCAAGACGAGCAACCGGAGCAAAAGATTCTTCAAAGTCAATACCCTCTTTCTGTCGATAACCCTTAGCTACCAGACGTGACTTATTTCTGATTACGTTTCCTTCAACATCCAATTTGTTTTTCCAAATCCATTTGAGACCAATGACGTAGACCCCTGTTGGTCTTTCAACAAGTTCCCATACTTCAAGATGTTTGAATTGGTTGAGTTCTTCTTGCATGGATTCGATCCAGTTGTCTTTTGTCATTGCGTCTTTGATGTTTTTAGGTTCAGATTGGCAGACAGTGAGTGCATAAATGCAATGTTCACCATCTGAGTGAAGACGTTGTCTCGTAACGACTGATTGATTCGGGTTGCCAATAATACTTTCCAGAGGATGGTCTTTTGTCCATCTATGTGTGGAGGGTTGATGTTGGGATACATTGTGCAGATTTTGAGGATTCAAATGGCTTGTTGATGATTCCGCTACATTAGGTGCAGTAGTTTCTGTTAGGAATTAGAAATTCCCGGTATTAAAGAGTCGGTCACCTCAAGTATATGTAATCGTTAGAAAGCTCGTAGTCGTAGTGCTTTTAAGTTAAGTAGTAATTTAGTTAAGTAACACCGTGGAGGACGGACGGGTCTTTACCCACTGTATGCCTGATCCACAGCCCAAAGTGTGGCGAGTTATGTAAGACTATAAATACTCAACCTTCCATCTCTCATAAATATCAGAATGTATTGAGCGGTGTGAAACCCGACACCTAGTCCGTATGTCACCCATTTCTGGGCAGGCAGGAGGTGCCACAATGAATTGATTTAATGATGAATTGAATTTTCGTGATGCTGATGCTCGAAAGATTGCTAATGTATATGAACTCCACTGGCTGAGAAATTATGGCCCTTAAAGATTAAGGATTGTCTTTGATGACGTGGATTACATCGCCTTAGTAGTTGTTCGGTAAACTTAGGAGTTTTAGACGTGTTACATAGGGTTGTAGTTGGGAGGTGTGTATCTACCTGTTTTCTGGTAGGAGACCTTTCATAATAACCGTTGGGCTTAGTTAGTCAGCAATGCTCTGTTGCAGAAGTGAGTCTACCACTTGTAACGTAAA